>BPLR01000955.1:0-124754 GCA_021605095.1 Caerostris extrusa | reverse complement strand
TATTAATTAGCGAGGCGTATATTTTTATGAATCTTTTGCAAATATTGCATTTCTTTGATTAAGAAACAGTTTTGAAAAATATATTCTACATCAAATATAACGGATATGTTTTCTACTTCATACAAAAAAAAAAAAAAAAAAAAAAAAAAAAAAAAAACTGAGATACATTTTTAAATGTTGTTTTTCAATGAAAACTTTGAGTGAAAACAATGCATTTCTTCGAATAAACTAATTTTATAAAGTGAAAAATTGAACTCCGCATAATGCATCGAGCATCCTAAATTTGTATTTTTAAATAATCGATGCCCGACTCGTGGTTCTGTGGCAAACATGAGCCACTGTTGTGAGCATTGGGGCGGAGTTTCACTTCGTTGGCAGCTTTGTTGTAGACACTGTTTCAAAAACGACGAGACTCGATGACGTTCGGATGGTCAGCATCTTGCCTCTGTAGTCGGACTACCTAGTAGAATTTTCCGGATTTTCTCCCCATACGATACACAAATGCTGTATAGTTCCCCCTAAAAATGTTGTCCCGGAAGGCACTGCGCTTCTTCTTCAGCGACACACAGCCAAGTCAGACTTCTACCTATGGGTGTACACACGTGTGTGTACTACAGGTGTACCACCCTTCCAACAGAAGCTGTCCCACTTCCTTCCTTCCATAAATAGTTTACTCATGGGATGTCCGTCCCACACTGCAGGACATTGAGGAATAGACACACATAAATTTCCCCATATTTTCAAGATATTTTTATCTTCTGGAATCTATAATACATTTACAAAAATGACTATGACCATTAATTAAAATGGCTATTTAATATTAAAGTGTGTTAAGTTTAATATCTAATCCTCGATAATCGAAAATTCTCGGGTTTTCTCTCTTACGATTCGCAAAGTGAGGGGTAGTTCCTGATAAAATTCATTCCGGAAGCCACTGTCCTCCTTCTTCAGTGACACAGAGCCAAGTCAATCCGTGCTTCATCACAACAGTAGTTGTCCTACCTTCCCCTCCTTCCATGAACCACACGGGTTCATGGAATTGATCTATATATTGCTGTCGAACAAGTGGGATAAAAAACAACAACAAATAATCTATTTTTCCCAATTAAATTGTTATTAATTCAAAATTTTGAGAAATTACTTACTACTTTAAATTATTTTTATGAATAATTAAAAATAATTAGTTAAATTGATCAAGTGTTTTCATTGAACACCAATAGATATACACTGGTGTCAAAAGTTGAAAGCATAAATCGTAAAATACGAAAAAAAACATGGAGTAAATACTCGTAAAATTATTCAAAATTTCTTGTAGATATTAATTGGGTGAAGAAGAAACATTGGGTTTATGCAAAACTTTTTTCAGTCGACCACGTTCTGCGCGATACACCTGCGCATGTCGGAAACGCAGAGAAACCGATTCACGCAGCATAGGCAGTTCAGACAAGTTTCGTGCAACTGCTGTCAAAGAAACGATGTTAACCATCAAACAAGGTGAATGATGGCACAAAAGACGCATCAATTGGACATGTTTGAAAGGAAGAATCGTTGGAATGCTGGAATCCGGATGATCACAAGCCGAAGTGTCTCGAATTTTGAATGTGGACCAGTCTGTGATCTCAAGACTGTGGCAGAGGTTTCAAAAAACGGGAGATGTTACCCAACAACCAGTATCAGATCGACCAAGAGCAACCAAGCTTAATTACAACTCCTAGCTAAGACCGATATCTGGTAATAAGTGCGCGACGTCAGCGGGGCAGTACTGCCATAGCACTGGGTTCGGCGCTCACAGTCGCCACAGGAATACGAATTTAGAGACAAACTGTTTACAGAGACTCAATCATGATGACCTGTATGCCAGAGACCAGCAGTTTGCATTCCCCCTCACGTCTGCGCATAAACGCTCTCGTTTGAACTGGAGTTTGAGACATCAACATTGGAGTGTGGGAGAGTGGGCCAATGTGATGTTCAGTGACGAGTCCCGGTTTTAGTCTAAGTAGTGATTCTCGTCGGGTAACGATATGGAGAAAACGTGGAACCCGTTTTGAACCAGAAAACATAACGGAAAGACATCATTTTCCATCAAGGGGAAGTAAAGGTATGGGCAGGCATCATGATGGACGGCCGCACAGACCTCCATTTCTTTGACACAGGGTCTGTGACTGGTCAAAGATACAGAGACGAAGTTCTTGTTCGCTTGTTTCGAGGTGCTGTCGGTTCTGACTTCATATTCATGGATGATAATGCGCCATGTCACCGATCGGTGCTGGTTGATGACTTCCTTGAAACGGGAAACATCCAACGCATGTCGTGGCTTGCGAACTCCCTGATTTAAATCCTATCAGAGCATGTATGGGATATGCTCGGGAGACAAAATGCAGCCCTTTCGCACCCACCAAGCTCCGTAACAGAACTGAACAGAGCTCTCAAGAAGCTTGGAACCGTTTGAGCCCACAACTCATTCATCATCTCATAGCAAGTATGGTAAATCGCTGTGCAGCGCTCCTGGCTGTCAGAGGTGACCACACGCCTTATTAAACTGCAGCATCAGTATTTTATTTAATGTTTTCTTTCATTTTTCTTTAAAGTGTGAACCCTTGTTATGCTCAGTTTTCTTTCAAACTGCTACTTTGGATAATAAAATTAATTATTATCGTTCTTTTGATTTACTTTCTTATTTTATAACCATTTTACACTCGCATATCACGTTTCCCGCCATTCTGATTTACAGTTCCTTCTTTATTCACATAATTATCAATTCTGCTTAACTTTTTGGACACCAGTGTATATAAAGACGGAGAAGGAAAGAAAAAGTACTAAATGAATTTATTGGAACGTTTTTTTGTTAAATTTAAGACAGAATATATTTATCCTTTCAAATAATCTACAATTAATTTCAAATATGTATTAACATTTAAATTATTAGTTTATTAAAAAATATTACGTTATTTTTAAAAATATAATTTAGTTTAATTAGTATTATTAAAAAGTTTCATAATTTTTCAATCATTTATTAGTTGCTGATTAATTTTGTTTTCAATTTAAATTACTATGATATCATTTATTTTATATTTTAATCTATTTTCGCTGTAAAAACATGTTTATAAACTTTAAATATCATTTTTGAATTTTTGTAGATATTTTATGTTGCTTTATTGTATCTTTCATACACTTTTAAAAATCAAATTATTAAAACAACATTTTGATGAGCTAAATTAGAGCTGCCATAAATTAAATATATTTAAAATTGCAATTTAAAAATTTCTCAAAGAAATAGTGTTAATTAAACTGCCAAAAATTTATTAAGAATTTGAAATTTTCGCGAGAAAAAAAAAATATAAAATGTAACTAGTTTCAAAAAAAAATGGAATGCTGTAGTGCAGTGGTCTATAACTGTCTATTCTATTTTATTTTTCGTTTTTAATTTAATCCATCCAGACCGTTTAATACACTTTTTCAAATATTTTGTTATTTAAAATTGGCTTTTATCTTTTCTAGTCTACTTATAAATTTAAATACCAAATCAAATAGACTTCATATTAATTGCATTTTTATTAAAATCTTCGCTATTGCCAAAAAACACAGATTGGCCTAAAGATAAACTGGGATTTCAATTATAAATAATTTTTTATTTTCTAATAATTTTATTAACATTTTAGGCCTAAAAATATATGGTTTGCAATTTTATAAAGGTTGTAATCATATAATTACTACTGGACTATAATCTATATCTCCTATAAGACTTCGAGGTTGTATCTTTACTTTTGAAACTTCGATTCGTATGCACATAGACATCAGCTCTAAGATGGCCTAATAAAAAGAAGTCAGGCAATGTTTCAAACCTGGTCAGTGATTGATTGCTGATTTTCAAAATAACGTTGAACAATTTTTTTCGCGCTACTGACATTTATGTGTGAAGGAAATGGAGCAATGATTCAGTTCCTCTGCTGTCCAGATGATTCATCACTTCCAATGAGAACTGATTCTTCAATCGTACAAATCAGACTTTATATTTAACAACTTGAAAGTTCCCATCCACCTTTAAATGTTGATTGTTCCTATAACGTTCGACATCAATAAAGTGATAACTAGCTAATCTTTCTCATCAATATTTCTTTTTTATTTTCAATGGGAGTGCATATATATAAACAAAGTAAGAACAAAAAACATCAAAACACAGTAGAAGAAGTAAAGACCGAAGCCATCATTCCAAGCGCTCTCTGGCACATCAATATCTTTCAGTCTTGGTTCCATGGAGTGTCTTGCAACATTGCAGGTGTTTTCTATTCATAGACTTTTCAAGCCACAAAGACGGGAATGATGAGGTAGGGATGATCCTATACCCCCTATATGATATAAGTGTTCACTCAGATAGTCATGTCCTGTTATAAGTCTGAAAAGAGCTACTGCATTTCGGCGTGCTTGTCTGGTAATGTATCTAGCTCTGCCTCACTCCAATTCTTACTCTTTATTCTCTCCCGTAGCTCTGAAAAGGTCATCATTTTCATAATTGTTTTTATATACCAAAATAGTACGACATTCCAGAATAATTTGGTTGAAACAATTTAGTAACCTTTAGAGCAAGGAAATGCTCATCAATATTAAGTCATCAATGTTTAACTACCAAATGGTGGAGCGGTCTGGTGGCCAGTTGGTTAGCGCTCAGGCCTTTGGTAATTGAGGTTCGAATCCTGGCCTTGGCGTGAATGTTTGAGAGTGGTTCGGAATCTATCATAAACAAGAGATTCCGGCCAAATTAGCTTAAAGTGTGTAAAAATGTCCGTAAAGCGACAAACAAAATCAGTTGATGCAATTCTATCACCAACTATAAGAAAACAGGCCCTTCTATATCACAAATGCTTATAAAATGATAAAATTATTCACTTAATTAACTTATACGTAACCGCTACGAAGTTTTGCTTCTTAATGGTTCATTTTTATAACCAACTTATAAAATATTCTTTTACCTTTATTACAACTGCTGTATTCTTTTTCATTATTGTAACTGCTAATGCATTACTTCTGTTTCAGAATATTTGCTCCACGCTAGCTGCTACAGGAATCTGAGTTCCGAGTACAGGAAATGCGCCGACAGCTATCTCTCAGCAAGAGACCGCCAAGAAAGAGGACATGCCCGTGAAGGATAAGCTGCGAAAATCTTGCTGGTAAGCTGATGTTATTTTTGCTGATAATTATTATTCCTTCTGGTTATTATTATGTTATCCTTGCTGGTAAGCTAGAGTTAAAATATATAGAAAGATGTTTTTATTTTGTTGGTCAGCAAGGGGAATGGGAGGGTTATTAATTTCAGAATAATATGATTTTAAAAATGAAAAGGTTTAAATATATCAAACTATGGTTTTATATTATTATAATTCAGATAAACATGTTATGATAATTTTTTTAACAAATTTTATAATTAAAAATATTTAAATAATTAGTCAGTACCCATTTATTAGTTTTGAAATTTAACACTTTTTGTAGTATTAGGTGTAGCCATGCAATTGCGATTCAATATCAATGTTTTTATATTTTCTACAAAGTTTTAAATCTTATTTGTTTTGAATCATTTCCAACTTGGGTTGAAAAATTAACTAAACTTTATTTGTTGTTATTATGCTGTATTGATTACAATATAATTAAATTTTAATTAAATTACATTGAATTAAGTGAAATAAAATAAAATTATAATTTAAATACATTACATTAATTGTAATTAAATTTTATTTTAAAAACTTAAATGTCACTGTAGTGTTTCATTTTTTTTCACTATATATATCTTGATTCATACTGAACCAAAAACACTATTGCATTTTAATTCTGGACAATTGAAAATAATATTTATATAGACGTTACAAATGCGAACTTAGATTTGTTTATTGAGATCTCAAGGAATTTATTTTATTTCGAATAAGCAATGAATTGTTTATAATCTATTTTTTTTTCTAATTGTTATATTCAAAATCGAATATTTCTTAATTCAGTCCATAATTTTAATACTTTTCGATTACTGTGAATTATTTCAATGCATTATCTTATACTTAATTAAAAAATAAGTAAGCATAGTTCATTTATAAAAAAAAAAAAAGTTAAGCTTTGTACGGTAAATATATTTTGTTATTACAAATTGAGCCTCAACATTATTTAATAACTTAAAACACAACAAAAATTATGAATAAATGTATGATAGAATGAGCTGTAAGGCTAATGATTAAAGGAAACAATTAAAATAAAAAGAGAAAAAAGAATAAAGGAACATTGAAAAAAAAAAAATCTAAAATCCTTTCACGAATTTCAATTTATTATGTGTGTGTGCTGGACGAATACATATGGTAGTATACCAATGTTCATTAACGCAAGAAATTTATGTAGCAATTGGTCATAATACTATAAGAACGGGAACTCTTCGATTTAAGGCTCTGCTTGTTTATTTGACGATTTTTTTCTCTGGGATTTTACCAAGTCCCTTCCTAAACAAACAGATTGAAAACAGAGGTTCAAAATACAGCAGTTTTGGGGATTCCATTTGGCAGGGAAAAGATACTTAGTGTAATCGGAACCTAAAGTGTAGAACTCCCACAAGAACTATCAAAATTTAATAACTCTCCAACTTTAGGAAAAAGCAATTGTTCAAATTACAAGAATAACTACCAAATTCATAAAGGTAAGTGATGGTTAAATTAACTTGTATTGTATTGTTTGTTTCAACTCCCGTCACTTACAGTTGCAATCCTCTACTTGGCGCTCTTTGGCGAAAATATTTTTGGCGCCAAATACCAATGGCCCCTATACTAACATTTTACCTTAACATTTACAAACATAAAACTAATTCTTAGACATTATTTTGAGAAAATTGAAAGAATAAACTGTTTATAATTTTAAAAGTTAGACAATTCAAAATGAACTACAAATCACATAGATTCATATGGGTTAATCGTTAAATTTAGCAACACATATTTTAAGACAGTTTTAAAACACACACAGATTAAAGTCCCGTGAAAATCAGCGTTTGTTTTCAATAAAAGATTTTGATATCACATGAAACCAGCCAGCAATGAAAATTTTTAAAGTTGTGTGAAAATTAGCGTTTGTTTCAATAAAAGTTTTTTGAGTTAAAAATAAATTAATAAAAGTCTTTGAGTAAAGTTTAAAGTTTCTCGTGTGGCGAGAAAATTAATTTGTTTTTAAAAATTAATTATGCCCTTACTTATTTTTTTTTTATAATTTCACTTTTTATAACTTCGCTTTTTGGAGACGCTGTAACCTCTAATTAGTCATTATAACACACAACAAAAAAATTAACCTTTGGTTATTAAGTACCTTGTTATGATTCGAATCTATTTATAATATCTAAAATGAAAAAAAAAAATGCATTTCATTTCTGTTTAAAATAAGATTCTTTTTGTGCTAATGAATTTTGATTGAAATATTTAACCTTTGCAGAATTTGATAGAAATGCATAATTTTTCATAAATCTTTATTTGAATACAGACTCAATGAAAACAATAAGGAAAAAAATTATTCAACTTTCAGAAATGGAAATTCGATTGTATGATGTGAAAATTGAAAATGGTGATGAATTTATTTATAGAACGAAAAGAAAGAATTTCAATGTTTCTACATGAATAATGTATTCGATTCCGACTTCTGAAGGTATAAATAACTCAACTTATAGCTAAGAATAATAAAAATAAAGAGATGAATCTTTTTTTTTGTTCGTTGTTAAAGGAAAGCAAGTTCGATATGTATTCGAAAATGAATTAAGAATCTTTTTTGAAATCCTCACAATTTTCGTAAGCGCTATGTGAATTTTATGATTTTTCCACTTACAAAAAACCCCATTCCGGTAAAACTTTTGTTCTTTAGTATCTTTGTTAGCTTGTTTGTTATTTTATTAGTTGTAGAATCTTGAGAAAGGAATTGGGAACTTTTTTCGCTCTGAGTGTTCGGAGAAGAAAAAATATAGGACGAACCAGAAAGTAATGAAAAGAATAATATAAATATAAAAGGACTAGGGCAAAAAAGAAGTTGTTTAAGATTCATAAAGTTTTTACAAAATGAAAGAGCACAGAATTTTTCATTGTCGTGTTTTTTATGTAAATAATAATGGGAATTTATGTTACATTTATATTAAATGTATCGAATAACAATCTTCTAAAGATGTATTTTGGATGGCCGAGTGACTAGCGATCTGCGCCGGGTGCCACAGGTTCTAGATTTGAGTCCCGGCGGGGCCATGGATGTTTGTAGCGGCTCGGAAAACCATTTTAAACCGTCAGTAACGGTCTAATATGGTCGTAGAGCGTTGCGGGGGTAGTGTTACTCACGTTCGTACCATTTCTTTAATCTACTTGTGCCCCCGGTTAGTGCTAAATGAGTAACGTCGGTGCAGCCTTTGTTTATGGCTTAAAGATAACTGTTTAATTTGCCAGCTGCATTTGAAAAAAAAATCTTCACTTACAATTAAAACCCGCTACTTCGCGCACTTTGGTTAAAAGAATTTTTGAAGCCAAGTACCAATAGCTCCTGTTTTGCGATTTTACATTAACTTTTACAAACATAAACTAATTCTTAAACCCTATCTTTAGAATGTTGAAACCATAATTTGCTTATATATATTGAAAGCCAGAATATCAAAATGAACTACACATCACGTGGTTTGATATAGGTCATTCGTTATATTTAGCAATACATATTTCATGAAAGTTTTAAAACACGTATAAATTAAAATCACTTGAAAAAGCAGCGTTTATTTTCAATAAACGTTTTTGAAATGAAAGAAGAGTCTATTATTATGTTTTAAATAATATCTTATACTCTTACTTATTTTTTTATTTTATAGCTTCACTTTCTTTGGAGAACCTGTAACCTCTAAAAAGGAAAATATCATTTTCACACAGAATGACAAATTAACCTTGCTAATTAACTCCCTCGTAATGATTTAAATTTATTTACAATAGCTGAAATGAAAAGAATGCATTTCATTTCTTTTAAAATAAGATTCTTTTCGTGGTAATGAATTTTGATGGAAATATTTAAGCTTTGCAGATTTTGATTGAAATGCATAATTTTTCATAAATCTTTATTTCAATACTGAATCAATGAAAACAATAAGGAAAAAAATTATTCAACTTTTAGAAATGGAAATTCGATTGAATGATGTGAAAATTGAAAATGGTGATGAATGTATTTATAGAACGAAAAAAAGAACGAATTTCGAGTGTTTCAACATGAATAATGTATTCGATTCCGACTTATGAAGGTATAAATAACTCAACTTACAACTAGGAATAATAAAAGTAAAGAAATAAATCTTTTTTTGTTCGTTGTTAAAGGAAAGCAAGTTTGATATGTATTCGAAAATGAATTAAGAACCTTTTTTGAAATCCTCACAATTTTCGTAAGCGCTATGTGAATTTTATGATTTTTCCACTTACAAAAACTCCATTCCGTTTATAATATTTTTGTTTCTTAGTATCTTTGTTAGCTTGTTTGTTATTTTATTCGTTGTAGAATCTTGAAAAGGAATTGGAATTTTTTCGCTCTGAGTATTCGGAGAAGAAAAATACAGAACGAACCAGAAAGTAATGAAAA
Source organism: Caerostris extrusa (assembly GCA_021605095.1). NCBI lineage: Eukaryota > Metazoa > Arthropoda > Arachnida > Araneae > Araneidae > Caerostris > Caerostris extrusa. The sequence continues at coordinate 115,160 of BPLR01000955.1, read as the reverse complement.
GAATAATAAAAATATAAAAGGACTAGGAAAAAAAAAAAGAAGTGGTTTAAGATTGATAAGGTTTTTACAAAATGAAAGAGCACAGAATTTTTCATTATCGTGTTTTTTTATGTAAATAATAATGGGAATTTATGCTACATTTATATTAAATGTCTCAAAATGTATCGAATAACAATCTTCTAAAGATGTATTTTGGATGGCCGAGTGACTAGCGATCTGGCGCCGGGTGCCACAGGTTCTAGATTTGAGTTCCAACGGGGAATGGATTTTGTAGCGGCTCGGAAACCATTTTAAACTGTAAGTAACGGTCTAATATGATCGTGGAGAGTTGCGTGGGTAGTGTTACTCACGTTCGTACCATTTCTTCCAGCTACTCGTGCTCCCGGTTAGTGATAAATGAGTAACGTCGGTGAAGCCTTTGCTTATGGCTTAAAAGATAACTGTTTGATTAACCAGCTGTTAAGATTTGCCAGCTTCATTTGAAAAAAAAAAAAAATTCACTTACAATTACAACCCTCTACTTCGCGCACTTTGGCTAAAAGAATTTTTGAAGCCAAGTACCAACAGCCCTGTTCTGCGATTTTACGTTAACTTTTACAAACATAAACTAATTCTTAAACCCTATCTTTAGAATATTGAAACCATAATTTGCTTATATATATTGAAAGCCAGATTATCAAAATGAACTACACATCACGTGGTTTGATATAGGTCATTCGTTATATTTAGCAACACATATTTCATGAAAGTTTTAAAACACACATAAATTAAAATCACTTGAAAAGCAGCGTTTATTTTCAATAAACGTTTTTGAAATGAAAGAAGAGTCTATTATTATGTTTTAAATAATAACTTATACACTTACTTATTTTTTATTTTATAGCTTCACTTTCTTTGGAGAACCTGTAACCTCTAAAAGGAAAATATCATTTTCACACAGAATGACAAATTAACCTTGCTAATTAACTCCCTCGTAATGATTTAAATTTATTTACAATAGCTGAAATGAAAAGAATGCATTTCATTTCTGTTAAAATAAGATTCCTTTTGTGGTAATGAATTTTAATTGAAATATTTAAGCTTTGCAGATTTTGATCGAAATGCATAATTTTCATAAACCTTTATTTGAAAACTGAATCAATGAAAACAGTAAGGAAAAAATTATTCAACTTTTAGAAATGGAAATTCGATTGAATGATGTGAAAATTGAAAATGGTGATGAATGTATTTATAGAACGAAAAAAAGAACGAATTTCGAATGTTTCTACATGAATAATGTATTCGATTCCGACTTCTGAAGGTATAAATAACTCAACTTACAACTAGGAATAATAAAAATAAAGAAAGGAATCTTTTTGTTTTATCTTTTTTGTTCATTCGAAAAGGAAATAAAAATTCGATATGTATTCGAAAATGAATTAAGAATCTTTTTGAAATCCTCACAATTTTCGTAAGCACTATGTGAATTTTATGATTTTTCCACTTACAAAAACTCCATTCCGGTAAAACTTTTGTTTCTTAGTATCTTTGTTAATTTGTTTGTTTTTGTATTCGTTGTAGAATCTTCAGAAAGGAATTGGAACATTTTCGCTCTGAGTGCTAGGAAAGAAAAATATAGAATAAACGAGAAAGTAATGAAAAGAATAATATAAATAAAAAGGGATAGGGATAAAAAAGAAATGCGTTAAGATTCATAAGGTTTTTATAAAAAGAAAGACTACTGATTTTTCGGTATCGTGGTGTTTTTATGTAAATAATAATGGGAATCTAGGCTAATATTTATATTAAACGTCTCAAAATATATAGATTAAAATCTTCTAAAAATGTATTTTGAAGCCCTAATGGCCAAGTGATTAACATTCTTTCACTCTGTGGTCGGTTTCAGGTTTGAGTCCTGGCGGCGCCAGATGTTTGTAGTAGTTCGGAATCCACGTTAAACTGTAGGTACCGGTCTAAAATGGCTGTAGGGTATAGAGGTGACAACGTAAAAAGATAAACATCTCTCGCATCGAATTCTGCATGTAGACAGACGACCATGGCCCAAAATGGGGCCAAATTGCGCCACTGATGATGATGAAAATGTATTTCATATTTAATTTTGGAAGAAAATATCAAATTTCAGCTTAGTGCTGCATTTTAGTGCTGCTATTTTATTATGTTTATGTCAATACGACTACATTTTATACTTAAAATTAAATAGTAATTTTTGTTGTTGGTGTGCCTAATCCTCAATGTCCTGCAGTGCGGGACGGACATGAGGATGAGTATCTAATCATAGATGGAGAAGGGGCAACTTCTGTTATGATGGAGCATCCTTGGTAGAAGTCTGACTTAGCTCTGTGTCGCTGAAGATGGAGAGCAGAGTCGACCAAGAGGACTGTTTGGAGCATCTACTCCGCATTTATGCATCGTATGGAAGAAAACCCGGTAAACTCCCACCAGGTAGTTCGACAGACGAGGCAAGAGGCAGAACGTCACAAATACCATCGAGTCTCTTCGTTTTTTGAAACAGTGTCTACAACAATTCCACCAATGGATGAAACCTCAATCCTAATGCTCACCAGCAGCTCACTTTGCCATTGGGCAGCGAGTCGATATTAATAAAATTAATAAGAGTTTTAATTTATCGTGAAGTCAATAATTTTCATTTTTTGGGGAAATGATGCAATTTATGGTCAAAATAATACAACCTGAGGAGTTAATCAGAAACTAAATGTTTCAAATGGCACACATTGGCCAGAGGATACTTGCCAATTAGGGATTTCAATATCGGACCAAAAGTTCAATATCGGTATTCGGTATTTTTTAGATCTTAATACCAGGATACCGGTTTTAATACCGGTAGTAGAAATTTTAGAATAAGTAAGAAGACACATGTTTTTTTTGTTTTATTTGCCAGTTTTATTAGAGAATGTAAATATCACAAAAAACACTCGAAATGGCAGACCATCTAATGCTGTCATTTTACTTATAGTTTTCATCAAATTACCTTTATTCAAAATAATCTAAAAAAATCCCTGATAGCTTGGGCTTAGAAACTGTGCTTAAATTTGTATCTTCATCGCAATTAGATTCTTTCCTCTTTAATAAAAATTGCATCATGTTTCGTTTTTAAATGTGTATGAAGTCCGCTTGTACTTCCTGTATTCACTTTAATAACTCTTGAACATTTTTTACATTGTACCACCATATTCTTTTCGTCGTATAAATAATGAAACCAAACCGAAGTATTATCAACTGATTTTTTACGTTCTTTAAAGTTATTCTTATTCATTATTATGGGGTATTATTTATGAGTATATATATATATATAATAAATCTGAAAATAGTTTGAACTCTAAAGTATGATATGCAAATACAATGTGAATAACAAACTCACCAATTTAAAAAATATCAAAATATTACACAATTTCTTCCCAACTACAACCTCGTTTTCACAGATAAGAATTTCTAGTTTTCAGATAAGAATTCTTTCCCAGATAAGAATTCTAAATTTCTAGTAAATACCGAAAAAACGGTATTTAAACTTGTGAATACCGGTATTACAAAAATTGTACAAATGGCTCAAAATACCGGTATTTGGTATCCCAGTATACCGGTATCCCTATTGCCAATATAACAGCAGATGTGAAGCGCATTCAATGTTAACCAGGGCGCATCCGGGAAAATCAGTCCTAATGTTGTCAGAGGGACATGTTGCCATTAAGGTAAGAGTCTTTAACAATAGGGTTTACTAAATAAAAACACTATTACTTTGTTAATTTGAAAACAAAATTTCCTTTTTTCCCTTTTTTTAATTATCAGAATAATTACTGCTCATCGCCTCTGAAAAAATCATATTAATTCTGAAAACTTTTTTTATTCTGTCAATTTTCAAATTAGGAAATTGTGATAACAATTCCTAATTCTTAAATATTAATTTCGTTCAAATAATTATTCTTTCTTTAAATGTTAATGTATCAAATAGAAAAAAATTTGAAAAGGTGAAATTCTGCAATTTTAATATTTGCAAAATAAATAATTTTGTTATATTAATTTTTCCTTTATTTTAAATGTCAAAACTAAACTGTCAGCTAACGTTTTGAGAAGCACCCTTTTAAAATCATTAAAATTATTTGGATGTCATATCGTAGAAATTTAATCAAACATTTTATATTTCAAGATCGAGAACAGTGAGAAGAATCTTAATTAAATATTTACTCAATTATCCACTCAAGACTCAAGAATAACTAAGTAACTCAAGAATTCCATTTAATCATTTAATGAATGTTAATCGGCGTCATATTTTTTATCTTTTGAAGTTATAATTGAAATTTAAATAGTTAACTGCGAAAAACAAAACACTTTAGTCGATGAAATATATTTCTATTTCAGCGACAAATTATCTTGTTAGAAAACGCACAAAAAAAGAAAGTGAGTGGATTTAGTATCTTGTTTGCGTTTCTCTAATTAATTATTTTCCGTTTTCTCGTATATTACAAAATGACTTATTTCGTGAATTAATTTATTAAAATGCAATGAAATAAAATGTTAAAAATATAGATTAATAATTATAAAACTATCAGTTACATTTAAAATAAACTGGTTTGCAAATATATACATAATCTTTTACAATACATATAATAATAAAATCATTATTAATGATACTGAATTAAAAAAATAAAAATAAATTTAATTGAATTCTAGTCAGATAATTAAAATGCATTTAAAGTTATACTGATATATAGAATTTGAGATTTCGAAATAAACTTTTTTTTTTTAATTTTTTTAAATCATATAACTTATATTTTATTCTGTCGCATAACTAACCATGGGTATTCAATGTTATAGAAGAATTTATATTTAATTAACCATTCTGAATATTTTGTGAATATTTCTAATTTCTTATCAACCTAGTCGTGTATTTGTATTATGGGTTAGCATTATCTTGTGGTGACTACCGCAATGGCGATCGAGCCACAGTCTTCGGGTTCAAGTCCCGGCTGTGATATGAATGTTTGTAGTAGTTCTGAATCCACTTTAAATCGTAGGTCCCAGTCTAATATAATGTTGAATGATAAGTCTAGAAGCATAGGTGGTTAGCCCTATAGAGCGTTGGGCGTAGGGCTGACATCTCTACCCCTAAAAGAAAACATTTCCTGTCTGGAAATCTGCAAGTAGGCAGACGGTCTTGGCTCACTGTGGGGCTATTGCGCCAGTGATGATAATAATGACGCTTTACTAAATATAAGCGCTATTATTTTGAAAACAAAATAATCCTTCTTTCATTTTTTAATTATCAGAATAATTACTACTCATCGCCTGTTAAACAATCATATTAATTAAAACAATTTTTTGTTTTGTAAATTTTCAAATTAGGAAATTCTGAAAAGAATCATATTTATTAAATAATGATTTCGCGTGAAATAAATATTCTTTCTTTGAATGTTAGTTTAGCAATTATCAATATTTGAAAAACGTGAAATTCTTCAATTTTTGCTATTTGCAAAATAAATAATTTTGTAGTATTAATTTTTTTCCTTTATTTTCATGTCAAAATTTAGTATTTCAGCTAATGTTTTGCTAAGCACCCGTCTAAAATCATTAAAATTAATTGGATATCTATTGATAGAAATTAAATTAGACATTTTGTATTTCACACTCGAGAACAGTGAGAAGAATCGTTATTAAATGATTACTCAATTATCCACTTGGTGTAACTCGAGGATTCCATTTAATCATTTAATGAATGTTTACCGTTGTCATAATTTTTATCTTTTGAAGTTATTATTGAAATTTAAATAGTTTAACTATGAGGAAAAGAAAACTTTAGTCTATAAAACACCTTTTTATTTTAGAGACAAATTAGCTAGTTAGAAAACGTATAAAAAGGAAGTGACAGATTTAGTGTCTTGTTTGTGTTTCTCTAATTAATTAATTTCGTTTCTTCGTGTATTAGAGACGACTTATTTCGTGAATTAATTTGGTTATAGTACAATGAAATAAAATGCTAAAAATATAGAACAATGATTATAAAGTTATCCGTTACATTTAAAATAAACTGATTTGCAAATATATCCCTAATCATTTGTAATACAAATAATAAAAATCATTATTAAGGATATTTAATCTAAAATTCGGAATAAATTTAACTGAATTCTAGTCCGATAATAGAATGTTTTTAATGGAATACTGATACATAAAATTTGCGATTTTAAATAAAAAATTTCTTTTATTTTTTTTTATCTCATATAATTTTCTTTTATTAATTAGTTTATTTAATGTATATTTTTTTCTTTCTTGTTTACACTTAACTAACCATTCTGCATTTTAATTTTCAATATTTTCTGGATATTTTTTTTATATTAACCTAGTCGTGTATTTTTAATAAGAGTTAGCAGTACCCTGATGGTGACTAGTTCTCTGGCGCTGGTGCTACAGGTTTCGGATTCTAATCGGGTATGCCATGGATGTTTGTAATAGTTCGGAATAAGCTTTAAACCGTATTTCCCGGTTTAATATGACTATAAATCGTTGGGCGTAGGACTAACAGCGTAACCCCGTGAAAAAAAAAATCTTCTATCTGCCAGTAGGCAGACGGCTTTGATCACTGTGGGGCTGTTGCGCCAGTCATGATAATGATGATGATGATGGTGATTTACTAAATATAAACTATTATTTTGAAAACAAAATAATCCATTATCATTTTTAATTATCAGAATAACTAATACACATCGCGTCTTAAACAATCTTATTAATTTTAACAATTTTTTTTTGTCAATTTTCAAATTAAGAAATTGGGATATCAATGAGTAATTATTAAATATTGGTTCTAATCAAATAAATATTCATTTTTTAAAATGTTAGTTCATCAGTTAGAAACAATTTGAAAAACATTAAATTCTGCAATTTGTACTATTAGTAAATTACATAATTTTCTATTACTTTTTCCTTTATTTTCCGTGTCAATATTTCGTATTTCAGCTAATGATTTTTTTTTTAAGCACCCGTCTAAAATCATTAAAAATTAATTGGATGTCTTATCGTAGAAATTAAATCAGACATTTTATATTTAAGCCCTCGAGAACAGTGAGAAGAATCGTAATTAAATATTATCCACTTGGTGTAACTCAAGAATTCATTTTCATCATTTAATAAATGTTTACCGTTGTCATAATTTTTATCTTTTGAAGTTATCATTGATATTTAAACAGTTTAACAATGAGAAACAGAAAACTTTAGTAGATTAAATATATTTTTATTTCAGAGACAAGTTAACTTGTTAGTAATCCATAAAAAGAATTCAGGGATTTAGTGTCTTGTTTGTGGTTCTCTAATTAATTATTTTCGTATTCTCGTGTATTACAGACGACTTATTTAGTGAATTCATTTATTATAATACAATGAAATAAAATGTTAAAAATATAGAACAATGATTATAATGTTATACGTTACATTTAAAATAAACTGCTTTTGCAAATATATCACCAATCTTTTGTAATACAAATAATTAAAATCGTTATTAAGAATATTTAATTAAAAATGTGGAATAAATTTAATTGAATTTCATTCAGATAATAGAATGGATTTAATTTAATAATATATAGAAATAGCGATTTCTAAATAAATATTTCCTTTTGATTTTTAAAATTATGTAATTTATCTTTTATTCTGCCGTATAACAGAAAGGGAATTCGATGTTATAGAAGATTCACATTTAATTAACCATTCTGCATTTTAATTTTCAATATTTTGCGAATATTTATATTTTTATATTAACTTTGTCGTGTATTTGTAGTGTGGGCTAGCAGTACCCTGGTGGTTACTATCGCCCTGGCGCTCGGTACTACAGGTTTCGGGTTCGAGTCTTGGCGAAACCATGAATTTTTGTAGTAGTTCGGAATCCACTTTAAACGAGTTAACTTCTAGGGCTCGTCTAATATGTCTGCAGAGCGTTGGGTAATTGAATTCCAGTCAGATAATAGAATGGATTTAACGGTATACTGATATATAGAATTTGCGATTTCTAAATAAATATTTCTTTAATTTTTTAAAATCATATAATTCATATTTTATTCTGTTGCTTATTCAATCATTAGAATTCAATGTTATAGAAGATTTTTAATATAACCATTTATAATTAATTAATTAATTTTATATGGTTATATTTAATATAACATTTAAATTTATTATATATTATATATATTATTATTATTATTACATTTATTCTTTATTTTATTTATGTTTTATATATCTTAATTAGTTTATAGTTAGATAGTTTATTTTAATTATTTCATATTATTTAATTAACCATTCTACATTTTAATTTCATTTTTTTGTGAATATTTCAATTTTTATATTAACCTAGTCGTGTATTTGTATTTAGAGTTAGCAGTATCCAAGTGGTGATTAGCGCACTGGCGCTTGGTGCTACAGATTTCGGGTTCAAGCCCCGTCGTTTTAATGGATGTTTGTAGTAGTTCGGAATCCACTTTAAACCGTAGATCCCGGTCTCATAGAGCGTTGGGTGGTAAGTCTAGAAACATAGGTGGTTAGCCCGGTAGAGCGTTGAGTGTAGGTCTGACAAACCTACCCCTAAAAGGAAATTATCTGCTTTCTCGAAATCAGCAAGTATACAGGAGCCTGGGCTCACTGTGGGGCGGTTGCAGCCAGTTATGATAATGATGATGATAATGTTTAATGATAATGATGATGATAATGTTAATAATACAAATGCTATTATTTTGAAAACAAAAGAATCATTTTTCCCCCTTTTTTAACTATCTGAATAATTTCATGTCATCCTTTTAAAGACTCTTATTAATTTTAACAATTTTTTGTTTTATCTATTTTTTAAATTAGGAAATTTTGATAACAATTCATAATCATTAAATATTGAGTTTGAACGAAAGAATATTCTTTCTTTGAATGTTCCTTTATCAATTAGCAAAAAATTTGAAAAAAAGAGAAAGTCTGCAATTTTTGCTACTTGCAAAATAACTGATTTTGTTATATTAATTTTTTCCTTTATTTTCAGTGTCAAAATTGAGTATTTCAGCTAATGTTGTGGCAAGCACCCGTCTAAAATCATTAAAATTAATTGGATGTCTTATCGTAGAAATTAAATCAAACATTTTTATATTTCACATTCGAGAACAGTGAGAAGAATCGTAATTAAATATTTACTCAATTATCCACTTGGTGTAACTCAAGAATTCCATTTAACCATTTAATGAATGTTAACTGTTGTCATAATTTTTATCTTTTGGAGTTATCATTGAAATGTAAACAGTTAACTATGAGAAAAAGAAAAACTTTAGTCGATAAAATATTTTTTTTTTTCAGAGACAAATTAGTTTGTTAGAAAACGTATATAAAGTAAGTGAGGGATTTAGTGTCTTGTTTGTGTTTCTCTAATTAATTATTTTCGTTTTCTTTGTGCATTACAGACGACTTATTTCGTAAATTCATTTATTATAATACTGTGAAATAAAATGCTAAAAATATAGAACAATGATTATAAAGTTATCCGTTATAGTTAAAATAAACTGATTTGTAAATATATCCATCATCTTTTGTAATACAAATAGTAAAAATCATTATTACAGATATTTAATTATATATTTTAAATAAATTTAATTGAATTTCTGTCAGATAGTCAAATACATTTAATTTTATATCGATATATAGAGTTTGTGATTTCTAAATAAACTTTTTTTTTAAATTTTTTTTAAATCATGTAATCTATATTTTATTTTGTTTTATACCCAATCATTGTAAATCAATGTTATAGAAGAATTTATGTTTAATTTGCCGTTTTGCATTTTAATTTTTAATATTTTGTGAATATTTCTATTTTTTCATATTAACCTAATCGTGTATTTATAATGAGGGTTAACAGTGCCTGATGGTGACTAGCGCTCTGGGTAAGCTGCTGCAGTTTTCGAGTTTGAGTCCCAGCGGTGCAATAAATATTTATAGTAGTTCGGAATACACTTTAAACCGTAGGATCCGATCTAATATAGCTTTGAGGGGTAAGTCTGTAAGATTAGGTGGTTAGCCCGGTAGAGCCTTGGGGGTAGGGCTGCTGACAGCACTACCCGTAAAATGAAAAACACTTCCTGTCTCGAAATCTTCAAATATGCAAACTGTCCTGGGATCACTATGGTTGTTATGCACGTGATGTTAATGATGATGAGGATGTTTGAATGAATATAAACACTATTATTTTAAAAACAAACGAATCATTTTTTCTTTTTTTAATTGCCAGAATAATTACTACTCATCGCCCCTTAAAGAATCTTATTAATTTTAACAATTTTTTATTTTTGCCAATTTCCGAACTAGGAAATTGTGATAACAATTCATAATTTTTAAAGATTGATTTCGTGTCGAATACGTATTCTTTCTTTAAATGTTAGTTCATCAATTAGTGAAAATTTGAAAACGGGAAATTCTTGCAGTTTTTGCTAATGCAATATAAATAATTTGTTGCATTAATTTTTTTCTTTTTATTTTCTGTGTCAAAATTTAGTATCTGAGCTAAATGCTTTGGTAAGCACCCGTCTGAAATCATTAAAATTAATTGGATGTCTTATCGTAGAAATTAAATCAGACATTAAATATTTACTCAATTATCCACTTGGTGTAACTCGAGAATTCCATTTAATCATCTAATGAATGTTTACCGTTGTCATAATTTTTTATGAAGTTCTTATTAAAATTCAAATAGTTTAACTATGAGAAACAGAAAACTTTTAGTCGATAAAATATCTTTTATTTCGCAGACAAGTTAACTTGTTAGTAATCCATAAAAAGAATTCATGGATTTAATGTCTTGTTTGTGTTTCTCAAATTAATTATTTTCGTTTTCTGGTGTATTACAGACGACTTATTTCGTGAATTAATTGATTATAGTACAATGAAATAAAAATGTTAAAAATGCAGAACAATTAATATAAGTCCTCCATTGCATTTAAAAATAAACTGTATTGCATATATATCCATAATCTTTTGTAACACAAATAATAAAAAATCAATATTAAGTATATTTAATTGAAAATGCGAATTAAATTTAATTGAATTCCAGTCAGAAAAGAATGGATTTAATGGAATACTGATATATAGAGTTTCCGATTTCTAAATAAATATTTATTTAAATTTTTTTAAATGACGTAATTTATCTTTTATTCAGTCGTATAACCAATAATTGGATTGAATGTTACAGAATAATTTATATTTAACCAATCATTCTTCATTTTAAGTTTCAATGTCTTCTGAATATTTTCTAAAAATAGAAAATAGATGAATATTATATGAATATTTCTATGAAAATAGCTCCTGATGGCCAATTCACTAGCGCTCTGGCAATCGGTGCCACAGGTTTCGCACCCAATAAAAAAAAATTTCTCCTGTCTTTGAAATCTGCCTTGCGCCCCCTCCCCCTCCCCATGGGGCGGCTATTCCAATAAAGAAGAAATTAAGAGTAATATTGTGGATAGCAGTTTTTTGTTTCGAACTGAGGAACGACGGTTCGAAACCCTGGGGAACCTTGTGGACGAGCGTAGCTCTTTGGCGCTCGGTACCACAGGTTTCAGGTACGAGTCCCGGTGGTGCCATGAATGTTTGTAGTGGTTCGGAAACCACTTTAAGCCTTAGGTCCCGGTCTCATATGACCGTAGAACTTCACAGAGCCAATCAGACTTTATCTCACTCACATTATTCTCAAATTGTAAAGGGTGCAACTCAGCTGTAGGCACTGTGGTGTGGTGTGATGTGACATACGGTTGTACTAGTAGTAGCGTTTTGAAACAATCAAAGTGAAGCCAATCGATATTTCCATATCTATGCCCCGAATAGACATGCTATATTCATTTGTCTGATTGTTTCCTTCGATTTAGAAGAATACCTGACTTTTCGTTCAAAATTTAAGTGGGACAATGTGCTTGTAACTATTCACCATTCAAATACAGAATAAACTCAAATAAGTTATAATCAAATAATTCGATTTAATTATTTTAACAGTATTTATGTTTATATTTTTTATGTTTATGTCTCGTTATTTAGTTTCAAGTATTATTTTAACAGCCAATTCATAAGAAATGGAAATATTTCGACATTCCTTTTTTTGTCTTTTGGAGATGACAGAATACAAAACGAGTTTGCTTCAGAAATAAATAAAGAAGAACTCAATATTTGTGTTTCTCCTATTAATCTTTTTTGTTCTTTGCCTTCCATGATTTGTTAGATAACAATAGATCAGAAGTTAATCTTACTTATCTACCCAACTGGTGATGAAATTCTTCAATTTACTTCAGATATGTTGTTCTTCAAATATATCTACGATTTTATTAAATGAAAGCAACTGATCTTGGGAATCTTTGGCTCACAAATGGAGTAATCCTGTCCTTCACCACAATTCCAGAGATATTGCCGAAGGAATTGAATGGAAGGCTGATTCAGAAGATTTGTAATTTAGATTTCTGAATATCGTAGTACCGTAGAAGATCTTGCAATACATATTGAATATTTAATCAAATCACTTCAAGGGGGTATTTTAATATAAAGTGAAACGTTATACCTGTTTTCGGTTTGCTAAGAAATATTGATAAATATACAGTAGGTATAAAATCTGGTTTCAAATGACAGTTTTTAAAAACAAAATCGTTAGTGAAATTGAATTGCATAAAACTTAATTTCTTTTGTGTGATTGCTACTGTAAAATACTAACATATTTTTAAATATACTATGAAATACTAACATATTTTAATCCTAGTAAATACTTTACTAGGATTAAAGTAAAAGAAAAAAAATTGCGAAAAATAATTTTAATGAGAAAAAAATTATTTTAAATTATTGTTTGCTTATAATTTAAATTTTTTTACACTGTACACTGTTTTTTACACTGAAATGAAAGCACTTAGAAATTATATTGATTGTACTTGAATAATGACATTACATTTTTTTTTTTAAAATAAATACTCTTAAAATTTTTATTGAATGCTAAAGTATATTATAATGAAAATAATGAGGAGTATTTATTTTATTCTTAGCATATTTTTAAATATTTAAATAAATTTTTTAAAGAATTCTCTTCATTTTAAAGTTTTGCTTATTCTTCTGTGACATTTATTTAACATTTAATTCACTTGTTATGAATTAAATGTTAATTAATGTTCATGCACCATAAAAAATCTATTTTTCAGATAATATAACTTAACATAATATTTATATTTCAGATAATGGGGGCCTGATGGTCGAATGGCTAGCGCTCTGGCGTTCGGTACCACAGGTATCGGGTTCAAATCCCGGCTTTGCCCATGGGTGTTGTAGTGGTTCGGAATCCACTTTAAACCGTAGGTCCCGGTCCTAATAGGATCGTAGAGCGTTGAGGGGACATTGTTACTCCGTGGCTTACCATCCAGTTACACGCGCCCCCTGGGTAATGCAAAGTGAGTAACATCGGCGCAGCCCTTATGGCGAAAGATCACGGTCTGTTTGCCAGCTGCATTAGAAGAAAAAAATATTTCAGATAATATAACTTAAAATTATATTTATAATGTATTTTATGTCACACATATGTTTTCTCTCCCTCTCGCTGTATATATATATATTTAGTAAAAGTTAATTAGTGTAAATAATAATAATGTGTAGTTAATTAGTTAAAACATTATCTATACATTATATATATAGTTATAATCTTTTAACTAACCTTAAATTCATAAAGTTAAAATGAATGTACCCAATAACGATAATATAATTACGTAGCGTCGTGCGTGTCTGGGTTAGATTAGCTTCACTGTAGCCCATACATATCATAAAAGGCAACTAAAATAGATAACCAGTGCTCGGAGGTATAACAGGGTGGGGTAAAGTTAGACTTCTACCTTTGGGGGCCCCATATCTTTGTGCCACAATGTCAAGGACAAAAAGAAGCTGCGTTATTTTACACTTTTTTATGACTCGCCAGTTTACTAAGTGGGATAAGAAACAACAACAATAATGACAAAATTGAGTATGTTTGGCTTGTAATGACATTTAAAAACATATATTGTTTTATTATTTTAATCAAAATATCCAAAAATAATGTATAGCAAGAAAGTTAAGGCTTATTTTTCAAATGCTATATTTGGTATTTTAACTTTCATTCTGAAAGACTATAATTAAATCCACGTAAAGACATCTGAATCTTTAGTGAAAAATTACTCCAATTTAGAGTGATAGAGTAAACATACTCGACTTGTTCTAAATCATATTGAAAATCCAGTTTTCCTATTGGTTTAAAAATAATTTAGCACTGAATTGCATCTTACTTCTGAAGCACGGCTTCGAGAAATTAAATGTAATTCTAGTTGAAAGTGACGAGTGATTGTCATTGAGATTTCAGTATCTGCATTATGGAAGAGCAACATTGTTATTCCTAATAAGGGCACAATATATAAATTAAACATTTTTAAACATTAACAATCTATAAATAAAACATGTATAAATATCAGAACTGCCAATAAAACCTAACCTCCATTTAAGAAATGTAATTTACGTGTTTTAAAAACAAATTTGACTAATCCAATCATTTTAGGAGACTGATGGATGAGTGACTAGAGCTCCGTGCCACAAATGTCTGATTCGAGTCCCGGCTTTGTCATGGATGCTTGTAGTGATTCGGTGTCCACTTTTAACCATAGGTCCCGGTCTAATATAACTTTAGAGCTTTGGGCATCCCTACGCGTAAAAAGAAAACATCTCTTGTCTTAAAATCTGCCAGAAGGCAGACGGCCTTGACCCACATGGGGGCTGTAGCTCCAATGAAGAAGAAGATTGCTACAATTTTAATATTATTTGATGGATTTTTTCACAGTTAAAAGAAAGCCAACCAACTAAAGATATCTCATGACAGATAATATATTTTTGACTTCACATCATCAAAAGAAATTTTTTTTCTGCTATATGTATTTCGAGTCATCAACAATAAAATTATTCGCAAAAAAATAAATAATATAAATTAAAGAAAACCTTGGATAATATAATAGTAAATAAAATAAGCACCAATAATCTCATTAAAACTATATTTACTCATAATATACCCGGCACTACATCCCAAGGCCGTCTGACTACTGGCAGATTTCGAGATAGGAGATGTTTTCTTTTTAAGGTGTAGGGATGTCAGTCCTACGGCCAATAGTTATATTAGACCAGGACCTAAGGTATAAAGTGGATTCCGAACCACTATAAACATTCATGGGAATCGAACCTGAACCTGGTACTTGACGCCAGAGAGCTAGTCACTCGGCCATGAGGCTCCAGTTTTAACTTACTGGCGTTAAAAATTCTTTTTAACTATCAAAGCTTTTTAGATGGAATATTTAATGAAACTACACAGGTAAACACAAAATTAGAGAATTAATAATGATTAATAACGACAGTTACCGAGAAAAGTCTAATATACAGGGTGATTATAATTAAAGTCCCACTTTCAAAATGTTGAAAAAAAAAACCACTCCTCACAATGAGTTCATATTTGAACTGAAGATACTTGAAGAAGAAGGAAACGGTATGGCATAAAAAAAAAAAATTTCCACCGTTCCAACACTTTTTCCCATTCAATTTGGTTTGACTTTGCCGTGTTAGGTAGGCTTTCCATTAACAGTGTCTGTCAAAACTGTTGAATGACTAGGAAGTCATTTTTTCCTCCAAAAAAACCCGAAAAATCAAGTACATTGAACCTACAGTTCATTTAATGTGCAACTCATGGCAAATACGCTGTCATTTCGATTCAAAATATCACTGGGAGCCGAATTCACTTTCTTTATGCCGCTTACGGAGTCATCTATTAATACACTTTTTTTTTGATGCCGTAGTATCAAGTATTTTATGTTCAAATTTGAACTCATTGTGGCGAGTGGATCATTTTTTTACAGCATTTTGAAAGTGGGACTTTAATTATAATCACCCTGTATATAAATCGTGTATTCAAAATCATTGACGTTTGTATCCATATTAAAAACTATAAATGCGATGCAAAAGTTACCGTCCAATTAAGGGAGATAAAAGAATGTCGAAGTATTTTAAAGACGCTCTATCCCTGGGGGCCTTTTGAATGCAGCATTTAGTGAAAGAGACCCTCAGACTATCAAAAGAACCGCCTCCAACGAGTTAGAGGGCCCTCGAGACTAATAGCGACACTTTTCGAGAAAACCCCAGGGTAAGTGTCAAGAGTGAAAGAAGTCCTCTAACAAGCATGTCAAATTCCGTTACATCGCACTTTATGACACGGCGCAGTTTATCAAGCGGCAAAGATAAACAATTTTTTCCCCCTGCCCCCGAGGAGAAAAGAAGCTGTTTTGCGAATACTTTGGGAAATGGAGGTATCTGGATAAAAAATAAGTCTCCCCTTGCGAGTTTTCAAAAAAATAAAAAGTAAAATGAAATAAACTGCTTCATAAGAGTGGATAGAAATTGTTGGGATTTTTTTTTTTTTTTTTTTTTTTTTTTGCTTAATGGATTTCCATGAACATTTTGTATTTGTATCAATCGTTTTATTGTCCCCATAGTAGTTTAGACTACATAATAATAGTTTTACAGACTACATAGTTGTTCAGACTTTAGAGTTATTTAAGACTGCAGTTTATTTGGTAAAAAAAATAAAACATATTTTCTGGAATAATATGTTGCCTTTTAATATGTAAACAAAAAATGAAGTTATTTTTATCTGATATATAATATAATATTTGAAAAATTGCAAGTTGCACTGTGGAATATTATTACAGTCCTCATAGGTAACCTTTTTTTTATTTCAATTCAATAGATGAATAGGTTAAGACTTCTAGGAGTGCAGGTGTATATCGCCACTAGATATCGTTTTACAAAAATTAATATTTATCTTGAAGTTTCTCGATTCAATATCTTAAGCTACGTCTTCTAGGGGTGCTCGTGTATAATACCAGTGGATATCGTTTACAAAAATTAATTTTTGTTTTGTAGTTTCTAGATTCGATATCTTAAGATACGACTTATGGCACCTAGTACTGGAGCGCTAGTCTCTCGGCCGCCAGGCTCCAATTTCAACTTATTGACCTTAAAAATTCCATTTAAACATCAAAGCTTTTTAGACGGAATATTTAATGAAACTACAAAGGTAAACAAACTAGAAAATTAATATTGATTAATAACGGCAGTTACTGCGAAAAATCTAACATATATAAATCGTATATTCAAAACCATTGACGTTGGTATTCATATTGAAAACTTTAAATGTGATTCAAAAGTTTAGCGTCCAATTAAGGCAGATAAAAGAATGGCGAACTGTTTTAAAGACGGTCTATCCCTGGGGGCCTTTTAAATGCAGCATTTAGCGAAAGAGACCCTCAGACCATCAAAAGAAACCGCCTCCAAAGAGTTAGATGGCCCTTGGGACTAATAGCGACACTTTTCGAGAAAACTCCAGGGTGAGTGTGAGGAGTGAAAGAAGTCCTCTAACAAGCGTGTCAAACTTCGTTACGTCGCACTTTATGACACGGCACAGTTTATCAAGCGGCGAAGATAAACTATTTTTCTCCCATGCCCCCGGAGAAAACAGTTGTTTTGCGAATACCCCGGGAAATGGGGACTTCGGAATAAAAAAATAAGTCTCCCTTCGAGTTTTCAAAAAAAAAAAAAAATAAATAAATAAACTGCTTCTTAAGTGTGGATAGAAATTGTTCGGATAATATTGTTTTTGCTTAATAGATTTTTGGTCTCATTCTGTATTTATATCAAAAGTTTTATTGTCTACATAAGTAGTTTAGAATTAAGAAGAGTACATGGTAGTTTTACTGACTGCATAGTAGTCTAGACTTTAGGGTTATTTAAGACTGTAGTTCATGTGGTAAAAAGATAAAACTTATGTTTATGGAATAATATGTTGTCTGTTAACATAACAAAAAATGAAAATATTATATCTGATATATAATTTAATATTTGAAATCTGGGAAGTTCCATTGTGAAATGTTTTAAAGTGCTCAAAGTTATTTTATTTCAAGTCAACATCTTAACATGCGACTTCTAGGTGGTGCGACTTCTAGGCGACTTCTAGAGGTTTATGTCACAGTTAGATATCGTTTTACAAAAATTCATATTTGTTTCGTAGTTTCTCGATTCAATATCTTAAGATGCCATTTCTAAGGTGCCAGCGGCCTGATGGTCAATTGGCCAGCGCTCTGACCTTTGGTACCATAGGTTTCAGGTTCGAATCATGGCGGGATCATAGACGTTTGATAGTGGTGCGGAATGCCTGTAAAACGGCAGGTCCCTGTCTAATTGGCCTAAAGTATACACTAAATGTCTGTAGAGCGACAAACCAAATATCATTGGTGCAACAATCTCATGGTGGGGAAAGACCGTCTGCCTGATGGTAGATTTTAAGACAGGACATGTTTTTCTTTTTACTGGGTATGGTTTTCAGCTCTATGCACAATGCTCTAGAGTCATATTAGACCGAGACCTACTGTTTAAAAGGGATTTCGAACCATTATAAACAGCCATGGCACCGTTGGAATTCGAGTCTGAAACCTGCATCAAGAGCTCTAGTTACTCGACCATCAGGCCCCATTCTCAACTGATTGGCCTTAAAAATTCTAATTAACTTCCTAAGCTTTTAAGCGAAATATTTTAGAACATTCAATGGTAAACACAAAATTAGCCAGTTAATATGGATTAATAAAAAACAATTATCGAGAAAAACCTAACATATAAATCGTATATTCAAAACCATTGACATTGGTTTCCATGTTTAAAACTATAAATGTCATGCAAAAAGTTTACCGTCCAATTAAAGACAGATAAAAGAATCGCGAAGTATTTTAAAGACTCTCTATCCCTGGGGGCCTTTTAAATGCAGCATTTAGTGAAAAGAGGCCCTCAGACCATCAAAAGAAACCGCCTCCAATGAATGAGAGGGCCCTCGAGACTAATAGCGACACTTTTCGTGAAAAACCCCAGGGTGAGTGTCAGAGGTGAAAGAAGTCCTCTAACAAGCACGTCAAACTTCTTAACATGACACTTTATGACACGGCGCAGTTTATCAAACGGCGAAGATAAACTATTTTTCCCCGATGCCCCCAGGAAAGAAGATTTTTGCTAATACCCCGGGAAATGGAGACATCGGAATAAAAAAAAAATATGTCTCTCCCTACGAGTTTTCAAAAAAAAAAAAAAGTGAAATAATATAAACTGCTTTGTTAGAGTGGATAGAAATTGTTGGGATAATATTGTTTTTGCTTAATGGATTTTTGGGAACATTTTGTATTTATATCAATTGTTTTATTGTCTACATTAATAGTTTAGACTTAAGGAGACAGCATAGTAGTTTTACCGACGACATAGTAGTTTAGATTCGAGAAGACTACATGGTAGTTTAGATTTATGATGACTACATCGTAGTGTAGACTTAAGAAGACTACATGGTAGTTTAGACTTAAGATGACCATATAATAGTGTAGACTTAAGAAGACTACATCGTAGTGTAGACTTAAGAATACTACATGGTAGTTTAGACTTAAGATGACTATATAATAGTGTAGACTTAAGAAGACTACATAGTAGTTTTACCAACGACATAGAGTTTAGATTTAAAAAGACTACATGGTAGTTTTATCGACTACATAATAATTTACGCTTTAGAGTTATTTAAGACTAGTGTATTTTGTAAAAAATAAAACATATATAAATGGAATAATATACTATCTGTTAAAATACAAATAAAAAATGAAATTATATCTGATACATAATATAATATTTGAAAAATTGGAAGTTACACTTTGGAATATTTTTAAAGCTCTCAAATTTTTTTTAATTCAATGCAATAGGTTAAGTTACGAATTATAGGGGGTGCCAATGTATAACATCAGTAAATATCGTTTTACAAAAATTAATATTTATTTCGTAGTTTCTCGATTCAATATCTTAAAATGCGAGTTCTAAAGGTGCCAGTGATTAATAACGACAGTTACCGAGAATAATCTCATATATATAAGTCGCACATTCAAAATCCTTGACAATGGTATCCATGTTAAATAAATGCCATGCAAAAGTTACCGTCCAATTAAGGCAGATAAAAGAATGGCGAACTGTTTTAAAGACGCTCTATCCCTGGGGGCCTTTTGAATGCAGCATTTAGTGAAAGAGACCCTCAGACTATCAAAAGAAACCGCCTCAAAGAGTTAGAGGGCCCTTGAGACTAATAGCGACACTTTTCGAGAAAACCCCAGGGTGAGTGTCAGGGGTGAAAGAAGTCCTCTAACAAGCACGTCAAACTTCGTTACATGGCACTTTATGACACGGCGCAGTTTATCAAACGGCGAAGATAAACTATTTTTCCGATGCCCCCCGAGAAAGAAGCTTTTTTGCGAATACCCCTGGAAATGGAGACATCAGGAAAAAAAAAAAAATGTCTCTCCCTGCGAGTTTTCAAAAAATAAAACAATAATAAAAAGTAAATAAAATAAACTGCTTTGTTAAAGGGGATAAAAATTGGGGGATAATATTGTTTTTGCTTAATGGATTTTTGGGAACATTTTGTATTTATATCAAGTGTTTTATTGTCTACATAGTGGTATTTAATTTTATTATCTTCATAGTAGTATTTAATTTTGTCTGCATAGTAGTTCATTTCGTAAATAAAAACAATGCATATATTTATGGACTTGACTTTGAAATGTGTGCTCGCGATAGCTGCTTTATATCAATTTGTCGAATTGCTCTTAAAAAGAAATCAGAAAAAAAAAAATAAGAAGGCATAATACAAATGAAAAGATCCTCTAAATAATCAGTACGGTTTGACTGTTTCCAAAAGTAATAAAAAAATAAATAAAAACACCAAAATGTGGTGTTGTATAGAATTTCTGACATCAATTAATACTAAGAAAGTTCATAATCACATAAAAACTACGTAATGTTTCGCAGGAAATTAATTATTGATATGTTATTGTAATAAGGTTCTTTACTCAAATCAAATAACCTAGTATAGTAAAGGACTTTGCATCGAAAAGCCACTTCAGTTTTTTTCTGTGTCATATTTAGTGCATTGAAATAAAAATATGTTCATTTGTTTCCGGTATATTGCATCTTGAGCATAGTGGTGAAGATGTTAATCCCAAACTATGGAGTCTAACTTTAGAATGATAGGTCAATTTTTTTTATTTCAATTCAATTGGTTAAGAAGCTACTTCTAGAGGTGCCATTTTACATCACCACTAGATACCGTTTCACCAGAATTAATATTTGTTTCGTAGTTTCTCGATTCAATACCTTAAGATGCGACTTAGAGGGATTACGTCGGGAAATAGGAAATCGGAATAAGAAAGATAAGTCTCTCTCCGAGTTTTCAAAATAAATAAATAAATAAAAAATAAATAAATAAACTGCTTTCAAAATGTGGATAGAAATTGTTTCACTTAATGGATTTTTGGGAACATTTTGTATTTGTATCAAATGTTTTATTGTCTACATAGTAGTTTTTTACTGACTATATAGTAAGCTACTTACTATCTAGACTATATAGTAGTTTAGTTTAGATTATATAGTAGTGACTATATAGTATATCTTAAGTTATTATATATGATACATAATACATTATTTGAAAAATTGGAAATTGCAATGTGGAATATTTTTAAAAGTTATTTTTTTTTATTATTTCAATTCAATATCTTAAGATGTGAATTCTAGGGAGGGTGTGTATATCACCCCTAGAAACTCGATATTCTGCGAACAACAAAATTCCTCCAGTAACAATCTCCTAGATGAGTGGATGATTCAAGTGGATATAACGTATCAGAATCGTATTGAAATGTGAATGTCTGTCTTATGTCTTAGAAACTATAACGATTAGAAATCCAATTTTTCTTGGCAAATTGTTTTATGTGATGCATATCCAAAAACAACATAAAATTCTTATTATTTTTAATTAAATAAGAAACAACAGAGCTTAGGACGAAATTAATATATTATAAAAATTTATTTTCGGCAGTGCTTTATAAAATTTTATATATCCACACTTAATTTCTTTCAAAAGATTGTATAGCAAATTCAAGAATTATTTGTTAAACAATAATGAATAATTACGGAACTTTAAATACTCCTACTAATGTTTGTGATTCCTGATTAAATATAATGCCTTTTTTATCTTGTTTAAATTTATTAAACATTTTTAATTTTTCAACAATCTTAACTATATTATGGAATTTATTGAACCCTTGGTATCTCCAGATCATATTGGTTAATTATAATATAAACCGGTTAATTAAATTGCATAATATAGTTAAGATTATTGAAAAAAACTCAAAATGTTTAATAAATGTAAATAACAAAAAAACAATTTTTTTAATGCATAAATTTTTGAATTTTTAGAATGCTACATGAGCTATTGTTTTAAATATTATGAAAAAAATTAATTATTAAATGTGAATATAATTTTTTTAGGGAAACAAATTAATCAAGATTGGAAATTCAGTATTAGCATATCGAAATTTTGAAAATTGTTATTATTATTGATTATTGTTGAACAGATAATTCTTGAATATACTGTACAATCTTACAAAGAATTAAATGCTATAAGATAAAACTTTTAAAAACAATACATAAGCTATTATTTTAAATACTATGAAACAAGACTAATTAATTAAATGTGAATACAATTTTTTAAGGGAAAAAAATTATCAAGATTGGAAATTTAGTATGTACATATCAAAATTTGTATGATTGTTATTATTATTGATTACGTTGAAAAATAATTCTTGAATATACTATAAAATCTCTTGAAAGTAATTAAATGCTGATATATAAATTTTTAAATTTTTAAAACAATGCATAAACTATTGTCGTAAGTACTATGAAGAAAGACCAATTAATTAAATGAGAATACAAATTTATTTTAGGGAAAATGTATCAAGATTGTAAATTCAGTCTTTACATATCGAAATTAAAAAAAATAAATAAAATGTTTAAAGTAATTTATATACATATATTTACTACAAAATAAAAATTAAGATCGATCAAGCTTCAAAATTTGAAATAAAAGTGCTTTTAACCTTATAATCTTTTCAATTCCTGAACAATGGATCAAAAGATTTTATTTTATTCCTCATAAATTCCTTCTTTGTAATAGAGGCGATATATTGTCCTGAATCGAAAATAATCCTGCAGGTGCAGATACAGGCTGGAGATATCTCACACATCTTTATCCTTAAAGAATCTTTTTTTCCAGAAATACTTAAAATTGGGCACTTGCTAAATTTGATTCGGATTCAGAGACAATCATGGCTTTTGATTTTCCTCCACCGTTATTTCCACCAAAAGTTGGAGGATATTTTTACTTTTCTCAAGTGATGTAAATAAAAGTTTAAGTGCAAATCTTTCTTCTCCGATTTATTGGAGAAGAAAAATGGGAAGGCGAACAAGAAGAAACAAGATTTATACGATATTTGACTTCTTAGAAGATCATCTCCCTCAAGGGTAGAAAGCTGCCAGCGAACGAAGCTAATGCACGTCTTGAATTCCGATTCGCTTTCGGTGTGCCGACATGTAAGTCAGAAATATAAGTCTTGTTAGCAGAATATCCATGCTGAACTTGTAGAATTGCTATAAAATATTATTATATAGCTATCTTTTTTATTTATACATCTTCTGCATGTTAATAACAAAAGACCATGTTTCTTAATTACATAGAATAACCTTTTTATATCAGAAATTCATATTAACTATAGTATAAATAGAAAGTCAGAAATATAAGACTTGTTAGCAGAAAATGATGTTGAACTTGTAGCATTGCGATAAAATATTTTTTTATATAGCTATCTTTCATTTATATATCCTACGTATGTTAATAACAAAAAAATTATTAATAATTCTTATTTGAAAGTGCACAGAATAACTTTCTGTACTTGAATTTAACTATAAATATGGAACCATTGAGATAAAAGTTTTTTTCGTTAAATTAAGCAAAAATAGTAAAAGAATCTAGGGAAGACGAAATCCAGCATAAATAAAAAGCTTTACAGATATTTCAACAAATAAATTTGACAGAAGAGATAAATTAATTTCTAAATATCATAGTGAAATTTAGAGATATTAATGGCTATATTCGGTTTATATCTATGTTTAATTCGCTTATTTATTTACTTATAAATAAATAGGATTTTATTATTAAATAAAATGTATTTAAAGTACGATAATTATTTTGTAAGTTTTAGCATATAATAATTATGGCTAAGTTCCGTAATATAAAAATGAAAAAAAAATGTTCTGCATAAACTATTCTTTTAAATATTTCGAAAAAAATGACTAATTAATTAATTAAATATGAATGCATATTTATCAAGATTGAAAATTCAGTATTTACATATTGAAATTTGGAAAAAAAAAATGGACTGTTTTTTAACTAACGCATGTATTTACTACAAAATAATGTATTTAATATAAAATGAATGCTTTTGAAATAAAGTGCATTTAACCTTATAATTCTTTCTGAATTTCCAGTCTTGCAATTCGTGGCAATAGATCAAAAGATTTTACTTTATTCCGTATAAGTTCCTTCTTTATAATAGAGGCGATATATTTTCCTGAATTGAAAAATAATCCTGCAGGTGCAGATACAGGATGGAGGTATTTCACACATCTTTATCCTTAAAGAATCTTTTTCAAGAAACGCTTAAAATTGGGCACTTGCTAAATTTGATTCACATTCAGAGACAATCATGGCTTTTGATTTTCCTCCTCCGTTATTTCCTCGAACAATTGGAGGATATTTCTACTTTTGTCCCGTGATGTAAATAAAAGTTTATGCAAATCTTTCTTCTCCGATTTATTGAGAAGAAAAATGGGAAGGCGAACAAGAAGAAACAAGATTTGTACGATACTGACTTAGCAGATCATCTCCTCAAGGGTAGAAAGCTGCCAGTGAACGAAACTAATGCACGTCTTGAATCTCGATCCGCTTTAGGTGTGTGCCGGACATGTAAAGGTCAGAAATATAAGACTTGTTAGAAAGAAATCAATGCTGAACTTGTAACATTGCTATAAATGTCATTATGTAGCTATCTTTTATTTATACATCTTCTGTATGTTAATAACAAAAGACTCTCTTCACGTTTCTTATTTTAAAAGTACGTAGAGTAAATTTTTGTCTGAATTCTATTAACTATAAGTATGAAAGACATTGAAATATTAAAAAAAAATAATTTATTTCGTTTAATTAAGCAAAAAAATAGTTTTAAAAATCTTGGAAATCAAAATCCAGTATAAAAAAAAAAAAAAAAAAAAAAAAAATATTTCATCGAATGAAATTGATGAAAGCAACAAATTAATTTCTAAATATTATAGTGGAATTTAGAGAAATGAATGATTATTATGTCCATGGATTATGTTTATGTTTAATTCGCTAATTTATTTACTTATAAAATAAATGAGCTTTTGTTATTAAATAAAATTTTTAAACGTAAGTAAAAGTGCATTATATATATACACACTGAAGTGACAAAAGTCATGGGATACTTCTTAATATCGTGTCGGCCCCTCCTTTCGCCCGGCGAAGTGCAGCAACTCGATGTGGCATGGACTCAACAAGTCGTTGGAAGTCTTCTGCAGGAATATTGAGCCATGCTGTCTCGATAGACGTCCATAATTGTGAAAGCGTTGATGGTGCAGGATTTTGGGGCACGAACAGACCTCTCGATGATGTCCCATAAATGCTCGATGGGATTCATGTCCGGCGATCTAGGTGGCCAGATCATTCGTTGGAATTATCCAGAATGTTCTTCAAACCAATCGCGAACAGTTGTGGCCCGGTGACATGGCGCATTGTCATCCATAAAAATCCCATCGTTGTTTGGGTACATGAAGTCCATGAATGGCTGCAAGTGATCTCCAAGTAGCTGAACATAAGCATTTCCAGTCAATGTTCGGTCCAGTCGCACCAGAGGACCAAGTCCATGCCATGAAAACAGCCCACACCATTACGGAGCCACCACCAGCTTTCTGAACAGTGCCTTGCTGACAGTTTGGGTCCATGGCTTCGTGGGGTCTGAGCCACTTTCGAACCCTACCATCAGCTCTTACCAACTGAAATCGTGACTCATCGGACCAGGCCACGGTTTTCCATTCATCTAGGGACCAACCGATATGCTCACGTGCCCACGAGAGTCGCTGCAAGCGATGTCGTTCTGTCAGTAAAGGCACTCGAGTCGGTCTTTCTGCTGGAATAGCCCAAGAAAGCCAAATTACTCCGCACAGTTCTAACAGACAAGTCCTTGTGCATCCCACATTGATTTCTGCGGTTATTTGACGCAGTGTTGCTCGTCTGTTAGAATTTACGACTCTTTGCAGACGTCGTCGGTCTCGGTCGTTAAGTGCAGGCGGTCGACCACTGCGCTGTCCATGGTGGCATGTTATGCCTGAAATTTCATACTCTCGGCACACTCTTGACACAGTGGATCTGGGAATGTTGAATTCCCTAACGATTTCCGAAATGGCATGACCCATGCGTCTAGCTCCAACTAACATTCCGCGTTCAAAGTCTGTTAATTCCCGTCGTGCGGTCATCAACACGTCAAAACCTCTTCACATGAATAACTTGAACAGAAATGAAAGCACTGCGCATTTATACCTGTTCTACGCGATGCTACTGCCATCTGAAAATTTGCATATTGCTATCCCATGACTTTTGTCACTTCAGTGTATATATATATAATGCACTTCATATATTATATATATAATGCAATCAGTATCATATATTTTTCTACAGCCCATGATGTGCCAAAGTCTTATGCTTGTTCGAAAGCTGATTCAAAACCTGATATTATTTCTTTTTACGAGGAACGTTTGTTAGCCGTACGCCCAACCCTTTGGTTTGTCACACTACTGCCATAACAGTCAAGGACCTACTGTTTAAAGTGGTTCTCAAACCCCTACAAACAATCA
Source organism: Caerostris extrusa (assembly GCA_021605095.1). Taxonomy (NCBI): domain Eukaryota; kingdom Metazoa; phylum Arthropoda; class Arachnida; order Araneae; family Araneidae; genus Caerostris; species Caerostris extrusa. The sequence goes on along the minus strand of BPLR01000955.1, from coordinate 88,235 downwards.
TGGCCCCATCGGAACTCGGTCCAGAAACCTGTGTTGTATCTATCACCATATACATACCATGTATATGGTTGTCATACCCTATCACCATTCAAAAATATTCATCTCATAATTTAGTCTAAACTAAATAATAACATAATTTATCATAATATAATAACATAATTTGAACTAAACAGATTAATGGAAGAATAACCTGTAATGAGTTAAAATTTATAGATTTAAAAAAAAAATACTTAAAAACAATTATAAACCTTCTGTTTCTACATTTCGATAATATCTCTAACATACATCAATTAAAAATCTGTATCATCTTTCAGTTAATGTAATTTAATTTGCTTACATTTCCTTCATTATATTAATGAAGGCGAATTTTAATTATTACATCTTAACAAGCTCAATGCCTTATAATACTTGTTGATTTTGATGATGTAATCATTTTGAGATTAGGGAAAAATAATTTATCGTTATATAAATAAAGTATTTATTGATCGTGTAATTGCTATTCCATATGCCTAATAGGATCCGTTTAATGCATGAAATCAGTCATTTCAGTATTCACTAAATGAAGTGTGAAGCTGGGTTTGCAGAATGTTACATGATAACGAATTGATTTCCTCCTAGTGCTTTTCCCATTTGCGAATCAATCTCAGTTCCGGCTCCACCAATTAGTTTCCTATTTGATGGCCATTTTATTCCAAAATAAAAAAGAAACTGCAAGAGTGGTTCATTTCCACTGAATTAGTGACAAAGAGAGGACATTTAGTTGATTTTTTGAAGATTACGAAGAATTGTGTTGCGTATTGATGGCAATTTTAGACTTGGTATGCAAAAGACTCGCAATTTTGAAAAAAATTCTGCTTATCATATATCTAACATGGAGTGTAAGTAAATTACTGTTAATGCGTTGAATTTTTTGCAATTACTAAAACAATTGCAATTAATAAATTAATATAGTTATATGATCATTAAAATAAATAATTATTATGATTATAAAATTATATCATTATTGTGAATCAATCGCAGTTAGGATTTCTTCAATTATTTTCCTATTTGATGGCCATTTTATTCGTAAATAAAAAGAAACTACAAGAGTGATTCATTTCCACAGAGTTAGTGACAAAAGAGTGGATATTTAGTTGAATTTTTGAAGATTACGAAGAATTGTGCAGCATATTCATGATTATTTTGGACTTGATATGCTAAAGACTCACAATTTTGAAAAGAAATTAAGTTTATCATGTTTGTACTATGAAGTGTAAGTAAATTAATATGAATGCTTTAAATATTTTACAATTAATAAAGCGATTACAGTTAATAAATTAATAAAATTGTACAATATATAAAATTTTAAAGGCAATATTCATAAGCGAAGTTTTATTTAAGAAAGATCACGAATTTTTTTCTTTAAAGTTGGGTTTAACATGAATAAAAAGTTATTTTATTGTTGCATGATTTAAATTTAATAAAATAGGTTTTTAAAATATTACAAAATAAATTGTTTGTTAATAATTGTTTTAACTATTAATGGAAAAGATTTACTGATATAAAGATTAATATTTCTAATGCGTAATCATTCTTAATATACTAATTGAATGGGGAAAAAAAGAAAAGTTAAATAATATCTAAATCTTTGTTAAACTTTAAAATTATTCGTAATTCGGTTACAAGAATTAACTAACATTTGGCTCATAACATAGAATCAACGCAATTTACAAGTATTAACAATTATTTTAATTAATAAACTCCCTTCTTATAAAATAAAGGCCATCCACTTAAGTAAAAGCATGTTTGTGAATTAGATAGTAATTTATTTCAAGTAATTTAGATAAAGATTAGCGAGAATATAGATGGATATTTAGTTCTTGATTTTGATTTTGATATAAAGGTTATTATTATTTTAAACATAAATATTAAAATGCAGAGATTTAATTACTGGATAAAACTTATTAAAGTTTGCCTTTTAAATAGCTAAATAGTTTAATAGTTTACCTTTTTATAGCTATAAAATTATAGTAATAGTGTAATAGATTACCTTCTATAGCTATATACAGTTACCTTTAAACAGCTATAAGTTTAATAGTTACTAAATAGTTTATCATTTTTTATAGTCGTCGTAAAGTGAGTTTTAGATATTTTAAGCTTATTTAAAGGAAGTTTGTAAAGATAACTTTCAAATCAAAGGAGAAATAAGAGAAATATTCTTTGAAGAATCATTTAAAATGTTTAATAGGTTCATTGTTATTGATAATCAATGCGTTTGAGCCCGTTATAATGACGTTAGAAATGATTTTGAGAAGATTACAAACTAAAACTATCTCGCCTCTTCTATACACATATGAAGACACACCACAAGTGTTGAAAAGAAAAATCATTGTGGTTTTTTTTAAATCTCTGGTATATTGCTAAATAAGGAAATCGGATTGAGTTTTTACTAATTTTGAAGTATTTGTTGAAAGGAATGATTTCTTTACTGATATATGTATAGGAAACAAAATGAGAACTTATAAGAAATAAACTAATGGGTAGGCAAAAAAGCCCTTTCAGTTTTCATTATTTAAATGCATTGCGAAAATTGAAATTACTTTCTTGTCGACCTAATAGAAGCATGGCTATTTTGCGCAACAAACCACAACAGTATTAGCTACGAGTAAAATATCTTGTGTGAAATACAATCAAATTGTCGAAATAAAAACCTCTTAACCCTTAAACCATCGAAAACACTGAAGGGCCTCACTTTATAAAAATTATGTATATATATAACAGTTATGTATATATATATATATATATATATATATATATATATATATATATATATATATATATATATATATATATACACTATCTGGAAGAAAGTGACGGACACCCCTCGAAAAGTAGAAAAGTCGACAATACAGCTGACACATGCGCAATAATAGGTATCACGTGTCAGCCATATCCTAAAAATACTCTGTGGAGTCGACTAGAGTTGTTTATTGTCAAGGTACCGCCACGGGAAGAGTTGTCTGAGTTCGAGAAAGGTGTGTTGGTTGGATTGCATCTTGCCAATGTGTCAGTTAGGGAGATATCCCATCTCCGTAACTGCTCAAAATCAACTGTAGCACGTGTTGTGTGTCGCTACAAGACTGAGGGACACTGTCAGAACAAACCCCGAAGTGGACGACCTACAGTTCTCACCAGCAGGGACCGGCGGGTGCTCGGCAGGGAGATTGGAAGTAACCGTCAAACATCCATGGATAACATCGCTAATGAGTTTAGACAAGCCGCAGGTGTGGCCGTTTCGACCAAGACTCTTCGTATCGAGGCCCATAAGCCTTTTGATTACGAAAACCAACAAGAAAGCGCGCCTTCGATGGGCCAAAGACCACCGTAGTTGGACTCTGGATGACTGGAAACGCGTCCTTTGGAGTGACGAGTCACGATTTACCCTTTTCCGTTCCGATGGACGTGTTTGGGTATGGCGTTTACCAGAGAACGCCTTTTGCCCGAGTGTGTCGTCCCAACTGTAAAGTTTGGTGGACGAGGATTGATGGTATGGGTCTGTTTCTCCTGATATGGGGCTGGCCCACTGGTGAAGGTTGATGGGGCGATGAATGCCGATAGATACTGTGATATTCTCGACAATCATGTCCTTCCTACCTTGTGGGCAACGTACGTTATGGATGATTGCTGGTATCAAGACGACAACGCAACATGCCATGTTGCAAGGAGGACTCTTGATTGGTACGTGAACAACAACAACGTTAAACATGGAGTGGCCGGCGCAGTGCCCTGACCTTAACCCAATTGAACATGTCTGGGACGAATTGGACCGTCGGTTGAGGGCCTGCACCCCACTCCCAAAAGCAAGCCTGAACTATGGAACTTCCTGTAAAACATTTGGAAGGAAATTCTTCTTGCCACTATGGCTAATTTAGTGGAAAGCATGCCTAGAAGGGTTGCAGCTGTGATCGCAGCCAAATGAGGCCCTACCTAATATTAATTTTAATGAATATGGGTTTATGTCGTTATAGTGTCGTGTCCGTCACTTTTTCCACATAGTGTATATATATATATAATAGGCTATGCCAGACTACACGTACATACTCGTGTACATACCATATATAGACAAGAAGATATGGTCTGATGACGCTGGTTTAGTGATATATATTTAATAGACTTATGTTATGATATAGATATGTTTTATTATAGTTAAATTACTTTAAAAATTTCAATAAAAACTCTACAAATACCCAAGTAAAAATTTATTGAAAATATACACATATAATAAAATTAATAACAACATTTAATCATTCGAGAAAATTGGAAAGTCTAATAGGATCCTTTTAGACTCGAACAATGCTTTGGGGACATTTTAGCATCATCAATAAGCATAATCAGTGTTAATGACACCAGAAAGCGCAAAGTGTGAAATATTTATTATTTTTCACAATTATTTTTATTTGCAAATCAGATATAAATAAATATAAATCCAGAAAAATATTTTGACTTATAAACATTGTAGTTTTTAAGTTTTATTGGTATATAGAACACATACATCCACTTTTATACATGAAGATTAAGTTAGACAATTTTTGAAAGTACCATTCTTTTCAAATGGCCATCAGTAATTTTTTTCTTTACTAATAGAAGTGAAATCTTTTTTCTTCTAGCTTGTTCGATGGATACAAAGAGTGCACTCGAGTCGCCGTTCTACACAAGTGCAGTCCAGAAGCTGCAGATCTTGGTGAACAAATCGTCACCAAAGCTGGAGGTCCCCTGGTCCAGACACACTGCGCCAACTTCAAGCACAACACCCCCGATTGCAACTTCCTCATAAGTTCAGCATTCGTCTCCATGGCATTCCCTTACGTTGCCATCGTCTGCTTCCTGCTCATGCAACTGATGTGGAAATCTTCCCAAGGATAGTGTGGCCATTCGCATGTTCGCCCTGTATGTAGACGCATTACGTTTAACTAAAGGGATGTCAAGACCCTTTAAAACGCAAGTGGAAAATATCGGGTATTTTGTAATGGTGCTCCAATCCAAAAGGATACCATTTTTAAGACAAATTTTTGGTTTAGAGAATGATAACGGTTTATGTATTCTCATTGAATTCTTTTTTTCAAAACAGTATTATGTCCTTTATGGGATTATGATGCTCTGTTTTCTTTTGTAAATAGTAGCGATCTAGTAGGATGCATGTTTATTTTTATTTGAAGATGATTGATTCCATGCTTTATGTAATTTCAATTGCATTCTGCATGTTAATTCAATTATGTGTATTTTTTTGGATGTATTTTTCAGTGCTTGCTGCTGAAAGATTCATCTAATTTAATTTTTTTCACGTTTGTCATCAAGAATTTTGCTGTCTAAAAAATATTGTTTTTCAAACTAAAATGTGGGAATGATAGGTTTTCTGGAAATAATGTGGGTTTATAAAGAAACTGGATGATAAAAATATTATGTAAAGCAAAAAAGTATTTTAAGTAAAATGTTTCAATTTTAAATCTTCTAGAATTACGGTAAGTTTATGAATTTGTGGACCAGATTATTTTAATTAATTATTAATTTAATTAATTATCATTAATTTAATTATCTTTTAGAAAGAAGAGTGTTTAAAAATGTATAAAAAAAAGAAATTCTTTATATTAAAATTCAAAACTGAAATTTCATTAACGATAGTTTTCTGGCTTGAATAACTAAGTTGTATTGGCTAAATTTTAAATAAAAAAAAGTTAGATTGTTATTTTTATAACAAATATTTAAAAGGCATCAAAACACTCAACAAAAATAAAAAAAAATAACCAGAATATTTTATTTGAAATTTATCATGTTTAATTGCTATTATGAGCTATTAATAAAATTGAAGAATATTGTTTTAGATGACAAAATGCTTACCATGTATTATATTTCTCTAAACCCTTAGATATAATATGTAATATATTATATCTGAACCCGATATTATAATATTAAATATATCAGAGGTTAAATATAATGCTGAGTCAATGAAATGATCTAAATTAACTAAATATCTTAAAAAATCGTTACTATTATGAATAGCATGATTTAAGGAATTTTCAACAAATTTTGTCCAAAATGTACTTACATATTGAATGGAAACAATTTTGATTTGGAAATTTTTATAGAAGATTTTTATATTGAAATGTACTAATTTAAAAAAAAATATTGTTTTACAGCCAAACTATTAAGCTCTAGGTATAAACCTTAAAATTCATTATAGAACTTATCTAAGGTAGATAATATTAGAACTTTTGTTGTATATAAAAAATTTTAAAGTAAGCAAATTGTTATCAACAAGTATTCATACAGTAAGTATCAATCATTATTCATACAGTAAGCAATTATCTTGTAACTTACTACATGAATTTTATTATTATAAATAAGAAAAAAAATTATGAGTAGAAATAAAAGAAATTTCATATAACAACAATATATTTCCTAATTTTCTGTTACATTTAATCTCAAAAGTATTATCGTAGTTACCAAAGCAGAGATATTAAATACATAATTGCTAAGAAAAGTTGAATTGAAAGATAAGATGTTCTTAAATTTTGTTCTTATCATTAATTTCTCAAAACTAAAATTATTTTTAAATTCAGAAATATTTTTACCAGTTATTTCAACAGAAAGAAAATTTGATATTTCATTTAATATCTCAGAAATCAGAAATGAAAAGAATCAGAAAACAATCAGAAACTCAAAATGAAAAGTTTCTACAACTATTTTCTATCTCCATATGATAATGATTTATCAATAAGATGAATAATGTTATTGGAAATATTGTACGATTTATTTAATATGGTAACTGTCTATTCTGAACACAATATTTAATAACGAGTTGCATTCTTTAAAGCAGTTAAATTTGAAATATTTTCTTTCCATTTAAAACGTTATTTTTTTTTCTTATAAAATTTTTTTGTAGAAAACATATGTCAGTTTATTTAGAAATGGCATTTCTCCAATGCATTGTTAGTGTTGTTCCCCATATGTATAATATAAAAACTATTCGGAAAACATTTGTAGAAAATAACTTGTTTAAGTACTTGAATTGAATTATTGAATTCAATATCTACAATAAATATCAATTTTTGATCAATTTGGTTATTTTATATCAATTTTGTTTTATAACTGCTATCAATTTTGATGTAGTTGTAAATTTAGCTTCAAAGGATAAATTTTGTATTCATTTATTAAACCATATTTATCGACGCATAAGGCACACTTATCTTTTCTGAATCATTTCAATACAAAAATAAAACCCTTTATATTATAATGATTTATTGTATTTCGAATATAAAACTGTAAGTATGTCAATCTTCAACAAATACCTAACCTGACTGGGAAAGATTACTGCTTTATTATTTTTTCATCTTAGTCCATATTTTCATCTATAGAATAAAATGAGTAAAAAAACAAACAAAGCATGGTACTATGGATTCTGACCATTATAGTTATTTCTTTAACCAAGTAAGTTTATTTTTTTGGATAAAGAATGGTCTTCGAGATATCTAAGATATACATCAAGTAGAGTTTAAAAAAAGAATTAAGTCAAAACGTTGGACGTGCGGGGATCCTGAAAATTTTCCAATGATCCAGCTGTGCCCCTTTTAGAATCATGTAATTTTGAATTCCTATCTATGGTCACCCACATTATTTACTTTATTACATGATATAACCTATCAGCCCAAACCACTTGCATCATTATAGGACACTTAGTGGTCACTCTAAGATGTCCTTCTAAGAAATAGTCTGGAAAACCTTTAACGCGATCTATAGAGTTAAATGAACAAAAGTAAAATAGTCATGGTACTATGGATTCCTGACCATTATAGTATGTCTTTGATCAATCAAGCTGATTTTCTTGGACAAAGAGTGGTCTTCGACATATCTAAGATATACATCAAGTAGATTTTCAGTCAAAAAAGAAATAAGTCAAAACGTTGGAGGAGCTGAGATTCTGAGAATTTTTCTATGGTCGAACTATACCCATTGCAGAAGCACATGATTTCGGATCCGTATCTATGGCCATCCACATTATTTACTTTATTACATAATCAAACCTATCAGATGAAACCATTTGCACCATTATAGTACACTTAGGGGTGACTAAGTGCACTATAATGATGCAAGATGTCCTTTTATGAAACAGTCTAGAAAGCCTTTTAATCAATAATTCCTGTCATTAGTTTTATTTGTATTGTCATTGTCCTTATATTAAATATTGTTTTAATTTATGTCTCCAATCTAATAATTGAATTCTCCTTTTCTTCTTAATTTTATCAGGTATTTTTTTTTAATTTTATCTTGCTGTGAGTTAATATAGATTTTAAGTAAAAAAAAGGATTAAATCAAAAAGATGGTGAAGCGAGGATCTTAAGAATTTTCCAATGGTTCTGCTGTGCCCATTTCAGAAGCACATAATTTGGGATTCCTATCTAAGGCCACCATATTATTTACTTTATTACATGATCGAACCTATCAGCCAAGAACCACTTACATCCATAAAGGACATTTAGTGGGGACTCCAGATGTCCTTCTAAGCAACAGTCGGGAAGGCCTTTCAGGCAATGGTTCCGGTCAATTTTTTTTTTGTATTGTGATTGCCGTTATCTTAAGTAGTGTGTTTAATATATATCTACAATTTAATCATTGAGTATTCCTTTTCTTCTTTATTTTTGTCAGGTATTTGTTTTTAAATTTTATCTGGCTGAGAGGTAATATAAATTGAAAGTCAAAAATTTGGAGATGCGGGGATCCTAAGAATTTTCCAATGATCCAATTGTGACCATTGTAGAATCATGGGATTTCGTATTCATATCTATGCCCCCGCATAATATTTATTTTATTACATGATAACCTATCAGTCCAAACCACTTGCATCATGATAGGGCACTTAGTGGGGACTCCAAGATGTCATTCTAAGAGACAATCTGGAAAGCCTTTTAGGCAATGATTCCGGTCAGTTTTTTTATTTGTATTGCGATTGTCGTTATCTTAAGTAGCGTTTTAACATATATCTTAAATCTAATCTTTAAGTACTCCTTTTCTTTCTTTATTTTTGTCAGAAATATTTTCTTGATGTCATCTTTCTGTAAAAAAATAATGTAGATTTCAATTCATAGAAATGTCCTCTTATCCTTCAACACATTGTTTTAAAAATTTCTCATATGATTTAACCAATTTCAGATGAGTTTTCTAGTATACTAGTATATTTCAATCCATTTCAAAACATTTCAGTAGAAATTTTCAGGAATTAAAATAGTTAAAAATCAATATTGGCGTATAAAATTTAACACATTACTCATGCATATTTAAGAAGTGTGCATTATGCGTTGGAAAATGCGGTACTTACTAAATAGTACATAAATACTGACAAACATTATTGTAAATTGATTTTTTTAGTTAGAGGAAAAATTTAATGAATATTTATGTGCTATTGAAATAAATATTATGGTAAGTGAATTTCAAAGTATTTCCTTTAAGATTGAATCTAAAAAAATTAAGAAAATTCATGTATGATTCTCGTAAATTTTTTATTTTATTTTGCAAATTTATAATGCAGTTTATTCATTGCATGAAATTTGTGTAAATCTTTTGTAATAAAAATGAAAAATATGTTTTGTGTTGTTTATTTTGTGTTTGTTTACAATCCTTGCAACATTAAAAAATATGACTAATGAGTTTTAGCTCTCGATAAATAATAATAACGAAAAGTTTTTCGATTGCTGGTATAAGACTGTTGTAAGCATTATAATAATTTAATATACTTCTAAAGACAGTGTATTATTGGTGTATTATTATGAAACGTGATCTTTTCATTTCAAAATATCAATAGAAATAAATTGAAATTGGTAAAAAAGTATCATTTAGTTCAAATTAAGCTACCATTTACATCAACGCTAGTCAACTGATTGCATCTCAAGGACCAACTTTAAGTCATATAACACACCATCAACGGCCAGATGAAATATTTTGATCAACCTATGACCTAGGGCAAATTTAATTATAGAATACCAAGACCGTAGGGAAATTTAATCACAGAATACCACCCAGGGATCATATGAGTCTCTTTCAGAAGGGTAGTTCAAATAATGCTGCACCGTCTTCAAAGCTTAGTCAAGCATAGTCCATAAAAAAAAGCAATTGTATTTTAACCTATGTATTTAAATTGTATTTTGTATTATTAGTTTTAAACAAATGCTGAAATGCTCAGCAATCGTTTTTATTTACTTCTATCATTTCTACGGATGGACCTAAAAGATATCCTGGCCCTATGATTGTTAGAGCGATCTTTATTTTGAAAAAATAAATATCTTTTTGATCTTCACTTCAGTGTCATCGTCTTATAAAGAGATGGGATAGTTATTTTTGTTGAATTCTTTAATACACAAACACATAAAACGTCTGGAATGCCACAACTTTTTTGTGCAATCATTTGTAAGTTAATGAAACTATCGATAATCATTACAGCTGTTAATTTAAGATTTTGAAAATAAACTTTAGTATAGGTGTAAGGCAAAATAAATCCAGTAGCTGACTGTATTTGGCCCCTTTACGTCCAATTGGCTAACACTGATAAAGATAGTTACAAAGAGGAATTCGACCTCCAATGAGTACGGTAATACTTAGCTGGCAAACAACTATGGACACTATTGTTTATAGTAAATCCTCATAACGTATTTATAAATGTTAGACTATGATTTTTCGAAGTAATTGATATCAAATCATATTCATAGTCTATGCAAGAATGTCAAATGTTATTACTTTCGTTGGATCGCATTGAATTAAAAATCAATTTCAGGCCCATAAATGCACTAATAAAATATTCATGCACTTCATAAAATGTACTAATTTAGTAATTGTTGAAAGTAAATAAAAATATACAATCTAAGATTTTTGTCTAGTCGAATAAGAAGAAATCGTGTGAGGTAATAATCTTTTGATTTCTTTTCTAATAGTTTTTATTATTTAATATTGATCAACTTTGAAGAGAAATATTGGACATTTAAAATATTTCTCAAATAAAAAAAATGTAGACATCTCTTTTTTTATCATTATCTATTTATACATTTATATTTAGAGTTTAAAAAATTAATACTACATATATTATAGCCACAAAAAAAAAAACTATTTAAAATATTTAACAGGGACAGTTCTGTAAGTAAATCAGCTAGGCCTTTCTTAAAATATATTAAATTAAATAAATCAAAAATATTATTATTTTAAGTATATTTATGATATTTTGTGCTGTATTTAAGTGATAAATATGAACTACTTGTCCATGTACCTTAGACAGCCCTAATAAATCAACCTATACAGCCTATTACACTTTAATAAATCTGTGTAAATACTGATAAGCTGGCATGGTAGATGTGAGATTTCCTATAAGATTTATTTATTTAAAATATGGTTAAACACATCATTTAAAAACGCATTGTAAAATGTCGAAATCCTTTATTTAGCAATTAGTGAATTTAAAAATACATAACATTTTTATAACTGGTAGAGCTGTTAATCGCTTTTTTTATGAATCTTGGGTTGAAAAATTTTCTTGCAGATTTTTTCCAATAGTTCTTTGGACTGCTTCCTCGCTGCTTTTACGGCTGCTTTTCTAAAACGGATATTGGAAAATCCACTCTCATGCGGTTTACTTTTTCGTTTTGATGATCCTGCCTGTGCATGATTAGCATCAGAATCTCCGTTTCTGAGCACGAGGCTGCCATCTTCGGCGCTTTGTTGCAGCCATCTTTCCATTTTGCGAGACAGCTCGGGAGATATATCACTCATGTCAGAATAGTCCTGCAAATAGTGCTCTTCCAAATCACCGTCGTTGAATGTTTTTTTCCTGAATAGAAATTGTTAAAAAAAAATTATGATTGATTATAAATGCTTAGTAAATTAATGCTTGATTATAAATGCTTATTAAATAACTTTAAAATATTTATTCAATGATAATGGTAAATTTTAATTCTAATACATTAGTTATCAGAATAATATTGGCAAATAATTATTGGACGCTGGTTTTCTATGTTTATTCAGGATAATTAAAAAAAGATTTACGTAGTTCAAAAAAAGTACAGTATTTCTAAAATAAATTACAGGTATTATTGGAATAATAATTCATAAATTAAGTATATCTTCAATTTTTCAATCCAAACACACACGATATTAAATTTCAATCTAAACATTTACATGTTGCAAATTAAAAGGAAAGGACAGTACTTTTTTATTATGCTCTTTTTTATTATTATTACTTTATGATTTCTCAGATAGCCTTTTTGAATGTAATCCATATTGATTTCTGAAATTACGCTGTATTAAAACAATTAATCGAGTTATCTCATATTTTTAAATACAAAATAATTTATGCTTGTAAGTTTACGTAGTGAAACGACAAGCAATAAGTTCCAATATGTTTTAACTATCAAACGAAGAAATGTTTCGTGTTTGACAACTTCTCACAATTGGAATACAACTCAAAACTGTAACAGTTTTATGACCTATTGTTCATTTACATAAAAAATAACGCATCAAAAAATAGTTTTATGTACATAATGCAATTGTACGTATGTGTTTGTAACGTTAATGTAAGTTATTTTAAAATTGAAGCAAATTAATATCAGGATCATTGAAACTCACTAAAAATGCAGGATTAAGTATTTATCTCATTTGGCACTTCCAGTTTAAATATATGATATGACACAGTCAATCAATAAGACACAGGTTTCTTAAAATGTCTCGCAACATCAATTTCCTCAATTGTTGCATTCCTATCTCTGGTTTGATATCTTTTAGCAAAACATGCATAATATAAATTTCCAATCGCTGGCAAATCTGACTATCGAAATAGCTAACAAAATGTATCAATAATCAGTCCTGACAGGAGCTCACGAGTCAGTCCTGTGACACTTTTGTAACATGTCGCTGAACTTTTTCTTCTTAAAAAGATCTCCTAGGAGATCTGTCATGTGACTGAAGACCAATGAGAATGTACAACTGGTGACGGATATGTCAATAAGAAGGTATCGAGTGTTGCATACATTGGCCTTCCAACCCAGCTGTGAACACATTGCATAGTACCAGATGGTATGCAGCATTTAAAACCTGATTTTCACCGAAAATCACCTTTCACGTCATTGCATTCCAATCCCGTCAAGCGACGGTCAATTCCAAACAAAAGAGACTGGTCAAAGTCAACACACGTAATAGGCGCCGAGATGGCAAAGATTGTTACCCGAAGATCTGACTGCGGTAATACCCTTGGTGCTTGTAGAAATGCCACCTTTATGCAGGACAATGAAGTTGGACAATGAAGTTGTCAATGTTGGACAATTGTTTATGTTGGACAATGAAGTTGTCGCCTGTGTGGATGCTCGTCTGACAGCTTGCGATTATTGGATGTCCTGAGATAAGGCACTGTGAGTGCGAATGCCTTCTCTCTTGCACTGGTTCCAACATCTCGTTTTAGTACACAGAGGTGACTGGCAAATATTTGCCTCTATCATTCAATGATTATTGCCATTTTAAACTCTGATATCTATTGAAATTTGCTTCGATGCTGACGTAAGGGCATCATTGATGTTAAAGTATCCTTCTTCAGCAAATAAATTGCATTTAGAATAAGTCCCTAATAATCGATTATTTATGGGTTAGTGTGGGACTCATGTACTTTTTCTCACCTGGTCTTTACATAATTATTCTGTAACAATTAAGTAATTTAATCATTTGTATATATGTTTGACACAAATCTCCATGTAGTTGAACAATTGCTTCATAAAGCGATAATCTTTTATGCCAATGTGCGTATTTTTAAGACTTTTGGAGACATAATTACTTCAAACCCAGGTTTTCTTTCGTAATTACTCTGTGGAATGGCTTTTGGAAATTTTTACTTATATTTTAGTTGTAAAAATTTGACGAATTTCAAATTTTTGAATTACTTAATGATTCATATTTTCAAACTAAACTGAATTAAAGCAATTAAAAATATTTTTTAGTACATTTAAAATTCATTTAAAACTAAATTTATATTTTTCGAATTTCATTTTGAAAAATGTTTCACAATCAAAATAATACAATATTATTCCTCTTCGGACTTACTTTCCACAACCAACTTAAAAGGATTATATGTTACGCGAATGGTTTGATAAGTATAGAAAAGAACTGAAAATAAATCTTTTTTTTTGTTTGAAAAAGCATGGGGGAGTTTCATATTTATCCAATTTTAAATCTTTGATTCTATTTCTAACGACTTCTGAAGGAAAGCCAATTCTTTTGCTGTCATTTTGCATTAGCATTCTCATTGGATAAAATTTTCTTTACTCGTACTACCCTCTTTGTACCTTTTTTTTTTCTTCTGCATGTTGAGCGATTGTCGAAAACCCTTTAAGTATGGAAAACACATTTTTACTATTCGCAAAAAACTATTTTCCAAATGCCGGGTACCTCTAATCTGATTCCATTTGCCACTAAATCGGTAAAGCGGTAGCAGTTTCAGCTTTATGCTGTTGCATTATAACAATTTAATATGAAACGAAATTTTTTTTTCTGGTTGCAACTAGGCATTCACATACCTCTCGTCCAATTCAACAGAAAAACTTTCCATCGTAAAGACGTCTTCAACTCTGGCTCAAAAAGCATTTGAATTAATGATACATTTTTGAATTAAGGACACATTTGAATAAGGACCTCGCATTTGAATTGAGGACACATTTGAATAAGGACCTCGCATTTGAATTAAGGACACATTTGAATAAGGACCGCGCATTTGAATTAAGGACACATTTGAATAAGGACCTCGCATTTGAATTAAGGACACATTTGAATAAGGACCGCGCATTTGAATTGAGGACACATTTGAATAAGGACCTCGCATTTGAATTAAGGACACATTTGAATAAGGACCTCGCATTTGAATTGAGGACACATTTGAATAAGGACCTCGCATTTGAATTTAGGACACATTTGAATAAGGACCTCGCATTTGAATTAAGGACACATTTGAATAAGGACCTTTGAATTGAGGACACATTTGAATAAGGACCTCGCATTTGAATTGAGGACACATTTGAATAAGAACCTCGCATTTGAATTTAGGACACATTTGAATAAGGACCTCGCATTTGAATTAAGGACACATTTGAATAAGGACCGCGCATTTGAATTGAGGACATTTGAATAAGGACCTCGCATTTGAATTGAGGACACATTTGAATAAGGACCGCGCATTTGAATTAAGGAAACATTTGAATAAGGACCTCGCATTTGAATTAAGGACACATTTGAATAAGGACCGCGCATTTGAATTGAGGACACATTTGAATAAGGACCTCGCATTTGAATTGAGGACACATTTGAATAAGGACCTCGCATTTGAATTTAGGACACATTTGAATAAGGACCTCGCATTTGAATTGAGGACACATTTGAATAAGGACGTCGCATTTGAATTGAGGACACATTTGAATAAGGACCTCGCATTTGAATTGAGGACACATTTGAATAAGGACCGCGCATTTGAATTGAGGACACATTTGAATAAGGACCTCGCATTTGAATTGAGGACACATTTGAATAAGGACCTCGCATTTGAATTGAGGACACATTTGGATAAGGACCGCACATTTGAATTGAGGACACATTTGAATAAGGACCTCGCATTTGAATTGAGGACACATTTGAATAAGGACCTCGCATTTGAATTAAGGACACATTTGAATAAGGACCTCGCATTTGAATTAAGGACACATTTGAATAAGGACCTCGCATTTGAATTAAGGACACATTTGAATAAGGACCTCGCATTTGAATTAAGGACACATTTGAATTTTTGAATTTAGGACACATTTGAATAAGACCTCGCATTTGAATTTAGGACACATTTGAATAAGGACCTCGCATTTGAATTTAGGACACATTTGAATAAGGACCTCGCATTTGAATTAAGGACACATTTGAATAAGGACCTCGCATTTGAATTAAGGACACATTTGAATAAGGACCTCGCATTTGAATTAGGACACATTTGAATAAGGACCTCGCATTTGAATTAAGGACACATTTGAATAAGAACCTCGCATTTGAATTAAGGACACATTTGAATAAGGGACCTCGCATTTGAATTTAGGACACATTTGAATATATTTTGAATTTAGGACACATTTGAATAAGGACCTCGCATTTCAAAATAAGGACCTCGCATTTGAAGGACCTGCATTTGAATTAAGGACATATTTAGTGGAATTTCATAGTAGCGTAGGTGTGTGGGATTTTGATGCATTAAAGAAATTGATGATTACAAACAAAGAGGATTCCCAACGGACAAAAATTATTTCGTCTATCAAATTTGGCTGTCATTTTGACGATTACGATAGTGTCCATGAAAGTGAAAAATCAATAATAGTTTTCATCTTTCCATTCCATCTCAAGTTTATCCTCTGGATGTCAAACAGTAAACTTAAAAGTCTGAAAGGTCAAGAGAGGTCAAGAATTCACGTATTGGAGTTGAGGATATGGTTTAGTTGCCAGTTTTCAAATCAATTTCTCTTAGTTTGCAAATCAAAATGCTATTTAATAGGCTGCCCGAGACACTCGCAGTTCTTAAAAACACACTTATTATTCGCAATACTTTCCGATCTTCAAAATTCTTAAATTGTTTTGAAACTCTAATTAAGCATCTATGTAAACGTATTTCATGATTTAAATACCAATTTTGAATAGTTTGCTCCGATAAAAAGTAATTTATTACAGAATATCTCAAGAAAGGTTTCCTGCGAAAATATTGTTTACCATATTCATCAAATTAATTTTATGCATTTTGAAGCAAATTTTAATTAACAATAAATAAATTTCAGAACATAAAAATAAAAATTGTTTAAGAATATAAAAATAAAACAATAACATAAAATAAGTAGGTTCAAGTATAAAAGATATAATGCTATTTATTTTGCATTTTAAATATCTGTTAATCAAACTGTTTTTAAAAATTAAAACATAATATTCAATAAAATTAAAAAAATAATTGATATCAAGTATGTATAAAAAATATCTGAAAACAAGATATTGTTTAACCTTTACTTATCTATAAATAAATTATCGAACAATTAGCAAGATTTTTTTTAATATACTTTCCATTACAAAGGCCAATCTCTACAGGAAAAAAAAAAAGTCCAACATGGTATCTCATTAGCAGTATTAAAAGAAAACCTGTTATACATTAATAAATATCAAATCAAGTTTTAGTTGAAATATGATTGCGTTTAATGAAAAAAGTAAGAAAAATAACTTACATGGTCTCTAAGAAACATGGATTCTCTAAAAGTGCATCTGATATTTCTTTATCTCTCCTTCTCTTTGCATACAATTGAAATTCGTTTTCTGGGATGGCGTCAAAAAGCTTGGTTGATCTATATTTTTCATTTCTTTTTTTCTAATTCTGCATTGGATATTGGAGACTTTAAGATCACACAAGGATGGTGGATACTTTTCTTTGGCTCATAAACATAAGTTTCTATCTGATTTGAAAATTGCACTTTTCTTTGTGTAACATTCAATGACATTTTTCTTAATTCTGTTATCTTCAGTGCAATCCTTGTATTCAAATTTAGGTGACGGCCTATTATGTAAATCATTAACTGTATTTGTATCGTTATGGATAAAACTCTTGTTCTCTTCTTTCTTTATATACTGAAGGGCTGCTTTAATACAATTTGGATGCGAAGGTGGACAACAAATATTTCTTTCTTCTTTTTTTTTCAATGACATTTCATGTCTGCTTGTTGAATCAGAGTTACATTCCTGTTTAAAGGAATCTTTCTGATCAGCGTTAAATTTACTAATAAGCTGCGATATGTCGCTTTTATTATTAGAGATGTGAGATTGGCCTATATGAGTAGAATCACTATCCGTTCGAAGACCATGGCTTTCTAAGGAAACGTTTTCATTCAATGTCCTTCCTTCAGTGAGGGCATTTTCTGACATTTTAGAAAGTTCATCAACTGTAGATTTATCACCGCCATCATGTTCAATTTTCACATTAGAATCAGACTTCGTTTCAGCTTGTAAATCCTGTGTTAAAGTTGAAGCATATTTCCTCAGAGGTTTTAGAATATCAGTTTTTAATGGTAGGATTCCATTGGGTTCTCCAGGTATTTGCAAGTTCTGTACGACGATTTCACCGTCTGGTGTTAAATCAATTAAATTATCTGTTATTTTAAGGAGTTCGTCTATAGTTTTTGGGAAGCGAATCTTCCTTTATGTCGTCTTTATCTAATTCAGTGATTACTATAGATGATATCGGCAGATTGTACTTCATAATTATGAGATTCCAAATGTCGATAACTGTTTCAAATATAATTTCGAGCGCGTTTGCTGAAATAAAAATGAGATACATAATTAATTTGAGATAAGAATTTAACTTTAACACATTGAACTAGTTCAGCTCGAATAAAACGATTTAAAAATAAATTTAAATGTACAATTCTGAACATGAAAACACTCCAAAACGGAAATAAATGTGGGTTGCATGTCAATTTTATTTTCTCATTGAAAAAATTAAATGATACTATTTAATTTTCTATAGAACATAAGATGAATTGAATAATATTCAGTTTCTCATTGAAACGTATATTGAAAGAATATATTACTGCTTAATTAAGAAATATTCTAATTACGTTCCTCATTGAAACATTGAAAACTGGAAAAAGTTTTCTTTATTTATTGAAAGTTTCCTTTCTTTTTTTTGTGGTGTGTCATACATTTTTTGGCAGATCATGTATAAGTTACACTCGAATGAAGTATGGCTTCAACATAAATGTACAATTCTGAACATGGAAACCCTCCAGTTCAGGAAGTTAATGTTGGTTGCAAGCCAGTTTTATGTAGTACTGAAATATTGAATGAGAATATTCAATTTCATATTGAACAAAAGATGAATTGAAAAAGTTTCAATTCCTCATTGAAACATATCAACATATTTCTACTTAATTAGGAAATATTCTAATATGTTCCCCATTGAAACATGGAAATACTGGAATGAGTTTTCTTTAATTATTGAAGGTTTCCTTTTTTTTTTTTTGTGGTTTGTCATACATATTTTTGAATATCATATATGACTGCAACTCGAATGAAGCATGGCCTAAACATAAATGCACAGTTATGAGCATGGAAACACTCCAATTCCAAGAAATTAATGGGGGTTACAAGCCAGTTTTATATTCTCATTGAAATATTAAATAAGAATATTCAATTTCATATTAAACGCAAGATGAATTGAACAATATTCAACTCCTCAATGAAATATATATTATATTGAGGGCAATTTTATATTCCCCATTGAAAGAATAAATTACTACATAATTAGAAAATATTGTAATTATGTTCCTTATTGAAACATTTAAATATTGGAAAAATTTTTAATTATTGAATATTTCTTTTCTCTCTTCTGGTTTGCCATAAATTTCTTTTTGTTCTTAGTTACAGTTTAGTTTGTTCAGTTTTTCATAGTTTTTTTTACACTTAATACGGTCATGCAGTTTTTTTCACTTAGTTTGTTTTAAAATTCCCTTCTAACTAATCTATAAATTATGTGCAATTGATCATGTACTATATTAACTAGTGTAATTACTAATTATGTGCTAGCTCTAGGGAAATTAATTACATATGTACGCATGCATAAGGACACGCAACGGATTCATACATCTCGTGACATAGATACTAAGCAGCATGTTGTAACCAACAATTGTTTAAATCTTTTAAGATAACCATAGAAAATGTGAATTGTACAGCAATTTGAATGAAATAATATCTCATTATGGTACTTTTTAATAACTTCACGGTTAGTGTTTTTTTATTAAAAATAATAACCGAATCTCTTAAATATCCACATATTTATAGCATAATTGTCAAAGGCAACTCTTAAAATGATTGTAATATTATGTTTATTTAAAGCCCAGAAACTTGATATATTATTTAGAATTGACCCTGAATGAAAGTTTATATAAGAAGTTATAATTCTAAAACATTCTTTAAATAAAGTTTTACATTTTAATTTAAATGTTTGGCATCAACATTTACATACATCCTTTAAATTTTTCATTTAAATTTCAGATAACATTTAACGTTCAATATGTAAAGAGCAACTTCCAACTATGTATCTCTGAACGATAACACTTAATCAACTGTAAGAGTAACAAAAAGTTAAAATATGAAAACAATGAAATAAGAATTAGTCAGATTATCCATAATGTATTTTTTAAAGCCAGCTACTCATCATCGTTTTAAAATTGCTAATATAATCAAGCATAACATATTTTTAAAGTATTTAGAATATTCATATTCTAAATATTTAAAAATATTTTGAGTTAAACTTGTTATTCAATGTAAAAATTAGAACAGCCTTTTATAAAAAGGTTATTTTAAGTGTTACATAAATTATTTTCATGCATCATTTTATTAGCAAACACAAAATTAGTACGAATGTAGAGCCCATAGAAGTTTCAAAAAATATAAAAAAGTAATTGTAAATTAATGTAAATAAAAATTCCTCTTATTCAATCAATAATTATTTTATTTGAAATATTTTATTACTTACACAAACCAAATAAAAAATTTAAGAGAAGACATCACTTGGATTAAATTTAAGAAGATACATAATTTAGAAGTCATCGTTAGACATATGAAATTCTACAGAAAATATTTCACATAAGTTAACTTAATTCATTACTTATAAATATAGATAGGTATTTTCTTTAATTAAAAATGTAAAAATACCTTTTGAAATTGTAAAAAAAAAAAAATTTACATTTTTATACAATTATCTGTATAAGAAAAGATTTAAGTTACTCAAAAGTCTAAGGAATGAGTATTTAATTTGACGTAATAAAGTACGTCAAATTCAAACTATTTAAGCGAAAATATATCACTTACACAGTACACCAAAGAAAATTCAGAATTTGAAACAGTAGAGAAACATAGCATCATCCAAACTGTAAATTACTTTTAGACTTACCTATATAAGTCTCAGTCAACCATTCAGCTATGCTCTTCATAACAGGATTCATTATTTATGAGCTAAAGTCTTTTTACCATGAAAATTTAGTATAAAATTTTAATCAAAATTTGGAAGAATGAAGTTTATTCGCTAATAATAAAACACCTACCTGCTCGTTAATATGGAATGTATTGTTATTTCATATTAACTTTCTTGCTAAAATGTGCAACAATATGATTAATACAACAATTAAAGGAAATAAATTATTAAAGTTTAAACAAAGTACAATAAAATTCATAACAATAAAATTATTCTCTTTGTTTTTATCAATACACTATCTCCTAACAATTTAATAAAAAATATATCTATTATGTTATTATGTATGTTTAAGTTAAATATCTCTATAGGCTATTGTTATTAAATCTATATAATATCTATGTTATTTAATATGCCTATATATCAATTATGTAAGTTTTTTTTTTTTTAAAATAATGTAACCTTTTTTTATTTTACATTTATTTATTATTTATGAATAAGAATATATTTGCGATAAATATATTTTTGTAAAATATTGCATTTAATTCTCATGAAATTCAATATAAATTATAGTTATAATAGCTGTCCTATTTATAATAAGATACTTTCTTGTGTAATAAAATATCACATTATTTATAATTTAATTTCAATCGAATTAAGCTATATAAATGAAGAAGACCTATCAACATATAAAAAAATTGTAAATTACATGCATTTTGATATTAATTGTTATTTTCGATTTATAATTATAGAAGTAAAAATTAATAAAATTGTATATTTCTGCTATATATTTTTTGCAAATTATTTTTACTATTAATGAAAAGTAAGTAAGTACTTAGTAAATTATATAATATTTTTTTACCCATTTCACATTTTTGGCATTGGAAGCATCGACTTTTCAAAAAAATATATGTGTAATAATAAATACGTAAAAAAATATATAAATGCAACAACAATGCACATTTAAAGTGCTATAGAAAGTGAAATTACATGAGAAACTAAAAATGTATGAAAAATTGTATAAAGACAATAAAAGTGTGTTCCTTTAAACATTAAATAATTTTGCGAGAAATTCAAAAATTAAAATATATTTCTGTATGAAAAAATACGAAATACCGCAAAAGGATGTTCCCTCTAAACATTAACTAATTTTAGGAGAAGACAATTTATTCTAACAAAACAATGTTTCAAGGTCATACATATCCAAAAAAAAAAATATTGTAAAAACAATTTTTAACTGGATGATGTACTTAAAGATTTTTGAGTAATATTAAATTACAGTAATGAAACGACAAAATTCAAAAACATTAAAGCCCGTTATTTCTATACTTAAATTTACAGGTAAATAATCATGTATTATTCATACATTAATATATCGTACTTTTTCTTTGCAACTAAAACCGATTGATTGGCAACTTTCTTTCGTCAAACTATAAATTATGATTGAAATGCAATATAACCTCATATACAGATATAACTTCATACAAACAATCAAAAAGCTATAATAAATGCTATGTTTGATTTAATGTTATGAACTAGTTCTCTATCTAGAACACTTCTTGAATCTTTATCATTTTCAATAATACATCACCAGCTCAAGTGTTTAAAAAATTAAAATCTAGTTATGTCCATTTTTAGATATACTATATATTCATTTGAAGGATATGTTCATATCCAGCAATACGTTTGTCAATGGTTCTTTCGATATTTTTGAATGAAGCAAGAAAAATTAACAATGTTCACAAATCTTTGCACAGTTGAAAGTAAAAGAAGAAATAATTGCCATCAGAGACCCTGGAACAAGATTGCGCCATTGATTACGCAATTAAAAAGTCATTTGGCTACGTAATTAAGAGTCATTTGGCTACGCAATTAACAGACATTAGGCCTAGCGATTCAAAGACATTTGACTACATAGTTCAGAGTCTTTCGTCTATGCAATTCAAAATGTTGTCAAGAAAATTGTCAAGTATTCGTGTTTAGTTGTAACAAACAATTACTATTTTTAAATCTTGAATGAACAGGGCCAAAATTGTTGGTTGATTGGTTGATTCTAATTACTTAAAACATTATTTGAAGACGGAGTGTGTGGAAAAGGATTTCTATAACAAACCTACAACAATGAATATTATAACAAACTCTATGAATAATATTTCTGGTATTTAAAAACGAAAATTCTTTGCAAGATTTTTTGAAGAAATTTTTTGCTGTTTACTTCGAAAATTTATCCAAAACAGCATGGCTAAAAATTCACGTAACAGTGAGAAATTACTTCTTAAATTTAATTAAGATAATAATTAAGGCTTTATGGTTGTGACGATTAAAAAATATCAATATTTATTAGATAATGTAGCAAGCAATAAATTTTAGATCAATACACACAAACAATGCTTTTTTTCTCTCATAAATATTAAAAATAAAAAAAAAAAGTGTAACAATATGAATCATAAAATGTAACTATGAAATATAATAATTAATATTGTACTTAGCTTTCCGGACCAAATACTAAAAACAAAAAAAACATGTTATATGAATTCATTATTACGCAGGAAATGTAACCATTTATTTTTACATTATGTTTTGAAGACAATATTTATAAATAAATGCATGTATAACGCATAGAATTGCGACAGTTCCTAGCAATTTATATGTTCCTTTGTTTTAACTAGATTGTGGTTTTCTGAATTAAATATTTATTTATTTAGAACTCTATTTACTCTTCAGTAAATAGAGTTCTAATATTCTTCAGTATTATACAGAAAATATAACCCTTTATTTTACATTATATTTTGATGACAAGACATAAATAAATAAATATACAAAGCATAGAATTGCGATAAACCTACCAATTTATAGGGTCCTTTGTTTTAACTAGATTTTTGGTTTTTCTGAATTAAATAAAGTATTCTCATAAAGGGATATAATAAATCCATTTAAATCGGCATCTTTAATAAAAAGATCCATAGAATTCTGAGAAAAGAGACTATATGTCAAAACTTTTTTTTTTACAAACATCAAATAAATAAGCCATTTTAACAGGAATGTAATTTTAAGTTATGAAAGTAGAAACATCGAAGAAATTATTATCTAATAATAATAAATATTTTATTATCACAATAAGTTTTCTAATATTGTACATTATCTTTTAATATATCTTATTTTTTACATTATTCTGTAATATTAATCTCTGATTTTACATATTTCTGTTGGTCTCTACTAGGCCTATAAAAATTCAAAAGAGGGCCACTTTTAGAAAGTTTTTTTTTTTTTTTTTTTTTCAGGTTCATAGAAACACTTTAAATTTTATTTACAAGCATATTTATTGATTTTTTTATATTGAATTAATTGATTTATTGTGTTGCTACTGATTTATATAAGTCATTTGATTTAATTTTAATTCCAATTTGTTTATATTGAATTTAATTGACTTATATGTTGTTTACTGATTTTTAATATGTATTTAATTATTGATTTATTTAATTATAGCTGAAAATGTAGTTAGATAATCATGTGCATAATTTCTTTAAATTTACAATGACTTTTTTTTTTTCTTCTAATGCAGCTGGCAAATAGATCGTGATCTTTCGCCATAAGGGCTGCACCGATGTTACTCATTTGCATTACCCAGGGGGCGTGTGTAACTTGATGGTAAGCCACGGAGTAACAATGCCCCCACAGCGCTCTACGATCCTATTAGGACCGGGACCTACGGCTTAAAGTGGATTCCGAACCACTACATCACCCATGGGCAAAGCCGGGATTTGAACCCGATACCTGTGGTACCGAACGCCAGAGCGCTAGCCATTCGGCCATCGGGCCCTTAAATTTACAATGATGTTTATTATAATGATTACCTTATTTTATAATTTCAGTAGTTCATTCCGTTCCGTAGTCAGTAGTCAGGACCGTATGTGATGTGTTCATGGTTTTTAAGTATTAAATAGAATTGTTATCGTAGAAGAGGCACAGGGTATATATGCCATATTAAAGTAATCCCCGTAAAGTATTTTTAATATTGTATTTCATATATACAGATCTCTATTTACACTACAGTAAATAGAGTTCTAATACTCTTCAGTATTATACAGAAAATGTAACCATTTTACATTATGTTTTGATGACAATACATGAATGATAATAAATTTATAATATATAACTGCAACAAATCTTAACAATTTATAGGGTCCTTTGTTTTAGCTAGATTATGGTTTTCTGAATTAAATAAAATATTTTTATAGTTATCTGTACAAAAATGTTTTATTTGAATATCAATTATTATTACATTTGCATATTTGCATATCAAGTTTAAATAAATAGACTTGCTTATCTATTTATGTGGAAAAGAATTACTATAATTACAGCAGTTTCAAATTCACATGATGTGCTATTGCCATTTTTAAACTATGATCTTTATCATGGACAAGGTTTTTTAATAACGGATGTTCAGTTTTCGTGTGAGTTATTTCATTTTGTTTTACGAATGTAAACATTATTAAAAATATGAAAAAGTACCCTGTTTTCCTTCATTAATTATTATGTTATTTTTGAAAGCAAAATACTTGATTTTTTTTATTTTTACATTCATTACCTTATATTTTCCCTTAGAAAAATTGTTTTTTTTTCAAAAAAAAAAAAAAACAATTATCTCACATTCTCGCTATACTTGCTAAGTTTTCGTACGATTATTGAAACAATCTTTTAATCTTTTAAGTTTTTATTGTGTTTATTTATTTACTCTTATTAATAATTTTTTCCTAGATAAAACTAAATAAAGTTATAATAAATACTGTTTACTGTTTCTTGAATAATTCATTTTCTACGACATGATTATTACTTAACAAAATAATTATATTTTTCAAATTAACTAAACACGATTAGTTATAAAGGTTAAAACAAAAAGGACTTTTACGTAATAAAATAAAAATAAATTAGCAAAACTTATAATAAGTTTTTACGTAATAATAAGCAAGATTTTTTTGCATACTTTGAGTTTTTTAACTATATTTAATTAACTAAATTACGTTTTTAAAATATGTTTTACATTAATTACTTTTTTTACATAAGAAATCATCCAATAATTTCAAAACACATACTTATAAAATTACATTACATTAATGTAATAAAAGACGTTACTTTTAAATAGCATTTTAAAATCAATCATCTAAATCTTCTAAAAATGTATAATAAATCCAATTAAATCGACATCTTTGTTAAAAATTTGTATAGAATTCTGCGAAAAGAGAATAATGTTATCACTTTTTTTTATTTATATTCTCAAATTAATTAACACGAATGCAAGCATGAATGAAAATTTAAATCATGAAATAAAATATAAACTATTGTCTAATAATATAAATTTTTAAAAAATAACAATAAGTTTTTCTATTAATTTACATTATCCTTTGCCTTGTGTCTATTTTTATATATTATATACTTATCTCGTTTCTTTTTCAGATTAAGTATATTTACACGTTTAAAAATAAATTGTAAATCGAATATATTTTATATGAATTTTTCTCTTAATGATGACCCTTTTCAGTAAAGTCAGTATCAATAATTAATTATAATATTTGCATTGATTTTACTGAAAACTAATAAATAAGTACTAATTATGTAAAACTCTAAAATAAGTATTAATTATGTAAATAAAGCAAAAATTAAATCATATCTCAATAAATATGTCAACAAAATTATGAACCATACAAATCCACTGTTTCTAACAGAGAAGTAAATGTTTTACTTTTTCTAATTTACATCCCAGATATCAAATAAATTCAGGCTTACTTCTTTATTTTCTGAATCTATTTAAAAAACGTATTAATAAATATGAGAACACAAATGTTTACGAATTCTGTTGAAATTTATATTTTTCTCGAAACCCATATTATTTTTCTCTTATTTTATCTCTGAAAACAGTATGTGATAATGATAATAAAATATTATGTTTAAGTCATAACTTCATCCCACAAATTATGCGCTAACACGAAAGTAGAAAGTTAAGAAGTCCAAAGTGGTTATTGTCTTGCATAATTCAACGGCGAGCAACAACTTACCAGTTCTTCCATGGCATAATCTGTCAGAGAGTCAACTGCGGTTACATAACAGTTATTAGCCTATTAACAACATTAGACGGTACTGTATTTTTGGTTAAAAGTAGGCTATCTGCGGCCAACATAAATATGGGTCCAAATTCTAACTGTTGCTAAGTATGACAATCCCATTATTATAAAGAGCAATATAATTACCGAAATAAGAAATTATTATTTTGGTAATTTGATTACAGATAATAAATAAATTTATATTTAACCTTTTATATTCTGAATTTTTCTAAATACATGTTAGTGAACAGAAGAACGAAAAATGTTTACTAATCTCTATGGAATTGATTATTTATTTCCATGTCCACTTCTTCAAATTTGCATTTTTATTTGCTCATAGAATGTTTAATCTTTACATAATAAGATGTTATAATGTTTTAAGTTAAAATTGTTTATGTTGTAGCCATGCATCCTCCTACATACTGGCAAAGAGCTGTATCCTGTGGCGTTCGGAGAAATGTTCAGTTGGCCACGAGACTCTCACTCGAAAGAAAGTAGAGGAGAAGCCTTCTGTCCCTCTGAGAAACGTTTAGTTGGCCTGCAGACTCTCAATCGGAGAGGAAATATATTTCGCGCATCTTGCGCGTATCTGAGTGTCGGGTTTTAGGCTTAGAAATGGAATCCTTCCACGAATCTATAATTATATGTCTATAAATGTGTTAAATTTGTATGTCTTTAATTACATGTGTGTGGTCTTTGTGCTTGCGTAAATAACGCCGTGAGGTAGTTAAGCAGGAGGGCAGTGCCTTCTGGGAAGACTTTTTATGGTTAACTACACCGCATTTGTGTATCATGAGGAAAGCCCAGAAAACTCCAGCATGTTGTTTGACTAGCAAATCAAGATACTGAACATCCCAAACGCCATTGAGTTTCTTCGTTTTTGGAAACAGTGTCTACAACAAAGCCGCAAGCGGATTGAACTTCCGCCCAATACTCACCTGAGGTGAGACGCGCGACGCCATGCGCCACGAGTCGGGCTTTTGACTCTTTCCTAAAGGTTCCTTCCCACCGAGGCGAGAGAAGCGTTGAAGATTCACGTGGCAGGCGAGAAAAATTTTCCGACCCCTTCACAGCGAAACGTCCATTGAAATAGCGTTACGCCTAGTGAATTCTTATGTTCCGTTCGAGTTGAAAGTGGGTCAACTTTGGAACCGTGGCGGATTTCAAACCGGTTGCTGTTGAAACGGCGTACATGGTGAAAAACGAGCTGTTTTATTGATTGGCCAATTCTTCACGTTTCTTTTGTAAATATTGCTTGTAAATAAATGAAGATGCCATAAATGTTTGTGGGCAATACGAACCATCAGAAAGCTGAGGCTAATAAGAAAAATAGCCACGATTGGAAACACGATAGTCGTAGTGATCTTTTCCTGGAGGTACATTTCTTCAAGCCTAGCCGTTGCCTAGCTAACCAGATGAGAACCTCCATCTTGTACAAATCGCGGCCGGGACCTTTATTTAGACGCATCCATAGTTGTCGTCTTAAAAAAACACATATTGAAAACGTAATTTGCCTAAGCTGTCGCGGCAAAAGGCCAACACAATGTGGGAACCATTTAAATAAGCGAATCCGATCCCAACTGCACATAATTGTTTACATGGTTTATGAAAAAGATATTAAAAAGAAAACAAAGCTATTTTAAAATTGCCTCGAAAAATTCAAATATTCTTTTTTAATCCACAAGTTAAAAAAAATTAACAATAATTATTGTAAATGACAGATTTACAATAATATCAGGAACTTTTTAAAACTGTTAGGATTATATGTTGATACATAACTCAATTTGTTGTTCAAGGTTATAAAAATGAAATAACAAAAGTGAAAGAAGGAAGAAATTTAGTTTTTGAAAAAATGCATTATTTTGCTATTACAAAATTTTTATTATTTTTTGCGGGGTTTAACAGCTTTAAAGTTAATGATGATCTCAGAGTTTTGCTTTTTTATTATTCAAATTAGGTACCCTTCAGTATGCAGTTGATGCTTAAGGCTATTCATTAATAAAGATTTTCAAGAATAAATATTTATAAAAGGCTTAACAAATAATGAGAAAAATCACGAGAAAACTTTTTAACAGTTAATAAGAAATTTAGATTTTCATTTAGCTAAACTTTTATATAAAAAAAAATCAAACTTTGAGGTTTATAAAAACTGTTTTTTTGCATTAAACAAAAACAAGTTATGATCTGAAAATCTGACTAGTTAACAGTCTGAAAATTTGACAATCTGACAAGTTTACAACGTGAAAACTCAATTTAAGCAGCTTATATTAATAAATGCTTGCAAGTTAATTTTGATTAACGAATAAATTATAAAGTGTTGTATTTTATAATTAATAATACTTACAATCTAGCCAATATGAAGCATTTTCATGGATTGTACAACATATAATTCGGTAGATATTTTAAATAGGTGCAGTAAAAAATATTTATGTCCCAATGCCGTTAGCTAATAACATATGGATAATTTAAGAAATGTTTAGTTAATAATAAATGAGTACTGCAGGAAATGCGTAGTGGATAGAGCATTTGGAACTAAGAAAGTTTGATATGACAATTGACAAGCTTCAAACTTTTAAACCCAAAGATTCCTCGTCTATGCTGAGGATGGACACGTTATATCTATAGGCTGGAAATTCCTTCCATTATTTTAAGTAGGAGCTCAAAAAATCTCTTACAATTTCGTTCTAAATATTAGACCTGCATAGTTCACCTTGGATAACACTGTATATGCTACTGATGAATTATTTTTATTTGAAGTGCTTGGTATTGAAAAATAATATAAAACTTATATAACAATAATCCTAATAAATGATTTTTAATTTTAAGCAAAAATGTTTTTTATTATTTTGTGCTTTTTTTTTTTTATTAATTTGTCAGAATATTCCGACCAATTTGCAAATTTAAATACTTTTTTAATTATTTTTACGCTATAGTAATATATAATTAGTAAGCGTGTTAAAATAAATTTTCCTTATTATTTATCAGTCTTAGAAAATGGAAGTAAACTTTATCAAGTGGAAATTTTTAAAATAGTAGTTATTTTAGTTAATTTAGAATTAAAAAATAGTAGGAAAATTTTGTAGTTAAAATAGTAGTTAAATAAATTAAGAACAAAAAATTATTTCAGATAAAAAAGTAATGTCTTTTTAATGGCTGGTCACTTTAAAAATTAATTACAAATAGAAATTTATTCAAAAATAATAAGAAAGAATAACTAAACTATATAATTGTAAAATATTTGTTTAAAATCTATAAGAACTGTTATACCTATTCACTGCTGGAGTTAAATGCGAAGCATGTGAAAAGCAAATAAATAAATAAATGGAATATGAATAATATAAATAAATATGCAAGTTTCAAATAAATAAGTGTTAGGTACTTTCAATAATTTGTAAAATAAGGTAATAAAATTATAAATTAAATGCTCACAGTTATAATAACAGTCGACATATGCAAATAACAAAATTGGCTATATTTTTTTAACGTTGTGAAAAATCATAGAAAAGTAAAACCCAATACAAAAAAATAGTTGAATAATTTCTTTGAAAATCGCAGAGACATGGTGACAGTAATATTAAACAACAATTAAACAACATTTTTAAAAAATACTTTGAAAAATATTCTGATTACTGATTACTGCAAAATTATTAATATCTGTATTAATAGTTCTGCTAAAATTAAAAAATATATATATAAAATAAAGGTTTAAAAAGTTAATAATAATAATAAGAGAAATTGATGTATATTTATTCAACAAAGGATTTTTATTTATAAAACTAAAGACAAAACATATTTCGCATTAAAATATCTTTGTTGTTTCACTTAAAAACACTTTTAGAAAACAAAATTCAAAACTACTGTGAAAAACAATTTGATTTATAATAAGTAACAAAGATAAAACCACTTATTTTTTTTTATAAAAATAATATTTGAGTAAGAACATCATTTGTGAAAAAAATTTCTTTTTCTAAAATTAATTCATAATAATTTAGCTCTCTTTGTATGCACATATATGCATTACACAGCACTTTTTTTTAATTAAGGCATCATACAGCTCGCTGCATTTAAAAATATAGCAGAAAAATGTTAGAATCCATTATCTTAGAACCGAAAGTAATTGTTTTTTTCTTCTTTTAAGCGCAATGAAGGATTAAGGCTTTGCCCTTTTCTCTCATATTCATTTATGAATTTTTATAAATCAATTTCACCCATGAACAGTAAAATACATTTTATTTAAAAAGAAGATCGTGAAACTTTATTTATTTATTTGTTTGGTAAAATAATGAAAAGTTTCATCTCAGGCCTTAAATGAAAGCTTTGTTCAACTCTTTTGTTGGTTTGTTTGTTCAGTTCAGCAAATAAATATTTTTAACATTGATCAAAACAGATAAATATGCAATTTACATAAATTGTTTGTCTTTTTTTTTTTGTGTGATGTTTGTTACTTTATAAAGATAGAATTATAAATCACAAAAAATATCTGCTTGATTGAACCCTCCTCAAATATTTAACTTTGCATTTGTTTATAAAAATGTTTATTTATCAAAATAATGAAAAAATAATTTTTAAATTTCTAAACATGACATTGTAAAATAGAACTGATATTTCAAAAATTAGGAAAGAAATGTCAAAAAAAAAATGTTGTTTGTTAAACTTGTGAGATATAAATATAAGAAAAAAATGCCTGAATAAAAGATTTTTATAGGTTTGGAAAAAAAAAAAATGCTCAAAGAATGAAAAGCCTAAATATTTTAAGAAAAATGTTACTTATTTCTAAATTCCAGAACTACACGGCAAAAAAAAAAAAAAAAAAAATACATTTTTATAAAAGTAAGCAGTATACGCAAAACGTAAACGTGGATGAAAAACAGCTTTAGAAATGTCTGCAATTTCTGCAAATAGAAAGTAATATGTGAAATTTTATTTTAGATGTGAATTCGTGACGTGAGAATCGTTATTGTTCACAGAAACGATATACTCGATTCAATGATTCGTTCTTATGCAGGTTCATCTGTAGCTTCTTATTGATACAAGAGAGAATGTTACACCATGCAGATCTCTGATGATAGGGAATAGTCTTCGTGAACAGATTATTTCGATTACTAGGTTTTCAGAACATTCTTTGAATTTGAACCTGATTGGGCATATTTGAAAAGCTCTAGATAGTCGCATTTGTACAGTTATTCCCCGCCGCAACTGGTACAGTTAATATATCTGATGAATTGCGATGACGAGCTATTAGTCGAACCGATTAGAAACTTGTCAACATCACTCTTTTTCTTTCCTACTTCATTTGCTCAACAGCCCCATGGTGGTCCAAACCGTCTGCCTACTGGCAGATTTTGAGACAGAAGATGATTGTAAGAGATGTTTTCTTCTGTTAGGGATGTCAGCCCTACGCCAAATACTCTATACAGTCATATTAGATAGAGATTTACGGTTTAAAGTGGAATCGAACCACCACAAACATCCATACTATAGGAGGGACTCGAACCCGAAACATGTGCCATTGAGCGCCAGATCGAAGCCTTTAGCCGAACCGAATAGAAACAGGTCAAGATCATTTTTCTTTTTTCTACTTCATTTGCTCAACAGCCCCATGGTGGTCCAAAGTCGTCTACGTACTGGCAGATTTCGAGTAAAGAGATGTTTTTCTTTTGATAGGGATGTTTACCCTACGCCAAGCGCTCTATGCAGTCATATTAAAACGGGATCTATAGTTTAAAGTGGATTCCGAAGTTGTTGTTATTACTAATAACCCTTTTGGAGGTACGTCTACACCAGGTCCAAGAGACCCCATCACAGGCGACTCGTCAAAGGCTAAGGGTAATATGTAGCTTCACTTTTAGCGAGGAACCACGTGTTGAAGACTGACTAAACCTCAAGACAAAATTCTATGATCATGTTAGACATGGACTTACTGTTTAAAGTGGATTCCGAATCACTACAAACATCAAGGCAACGCCGGGACTCGAGTCGAAACCTGTGGCACTGATCGCCTGATCACAAGGTCAGTCTTATGCAGTAAATTGTAGAATTAACACTATAATTTATAGAGCATGGAATATATGCCTAAGAGCAGAACCAACTTCTACAACGCACATCCAAGAAAGACATATCTACAAGTGTCGCAGATGATTGCTATTTGCTACTAACTATAAGTATACACACAACCTCTATCTCCGATCTTCTCTTGAAAAAGTCGCTGTAAATCTGATGTTTAAATAACCACCCTGCCATCGAAATGAAAATAATAATTAAGTACGTGGCCACATCAATTGAGTTCAAGTCAAATCTGCATTTCTTACTGATCCAGTCTTAAGATATTTTTTTCAAAGTGACTCAATTAGATTATTGGACTGATGGAAGTAAGACACTCCTTATAATCGGAAAAGGAACAAATGTTTAGATAATTTGAGATAAAACTGCGTCAATAAGCATAATCTCAAAGCACCCAGTAAAGCAAGTCAAATGGATGGAGAACATTGTTGGTCTGGTGGGAGGACGGAATTAAGTACGGGGAATAAATTCATTATAATCAACAAATTTGTTGGGTTCAGTGTGTGTGTGTAGGTAGGCATTTCTTTCGATATTTACACCTAACTACATATCGGCCCAAGAGAATTATTGTTCAATTACAGAAATGATAATTTTATTTTAGTTGTTCGGTTTTACACAAGTCCTGTAAATGATACTTTAATTCTAGAACAGATAATTCTAGATCTTACAGATCTCAGATAATAAAAAATTATTTTCATGAAGACAGTATTATGAGTATGGGATGGCCAACATTTCTCTGAACTTGAATCCAGTGGTGGACGTTTGGTATGCTATAGGGACGCATATTGCTGCAGTTAAACTTCCCACTGCAAGACTTAAAATTTTTTGCAACTCTTTTACACGGAAATGAATTTTGGTACAAAATGAATTAATAAACACAATCAGTTTGAGCATGAAACATCACTTTTGTTAGGATCACTTTGCTCTAGGGATGCATATTGCTGCAGTTGATTTTCCCACTGCAACACTGAAAACTTTTCCAACTGCTTTTACACGGAAATTAATTTTGGTACAAAATTAATTAGTAAACATAATCAGTTCGAGCATGAAACATCACTTTGGTTCCTGTATAGTTCGAAGATTGAGATGAATACATTTCATGATTGAACCCTGGTACAATGTGTTTTTGATAAGTTCCCTTTTTATGTATTTTTACGACACAAAAATAACCTGTTTATTTTCTTTTGTGGCTTTGATTAGCAGTTTATAAATATTTTATTCACAGGAATTTAATATTTTACTAACCATAATTTTTCTTATTTTGTGATAAACCAGCCTATATATTATAGTAAGAAGTAAAACTCAAATTTTAAATATCAATAAATATTATTATATAATATTATATATTTAATTGAATGTGCATTAAAATGTAATACACTTCTATGAAACCAGTTTGAACATACTGGAAAATTATAATTTAAAATTTTGCATTTTTCATAGAAATTTAAAAATATAAAATTAAATTTTTAAAGATGTTTTTAGAAAGTGAATTAATAATTTAAAAAATTCATGTTGTATAATATTTACAATTTCTTTTAAACTTATTGAGAGTAAATGAAGTTTATATTTTTTATTAAAAAAGTAAGGATTCAATATATATTCTATAATAAATTTAACTATTTTTATTTTAAACTTTTTAATAATTTTTAAAGATCAGAAAAACAAACAACGAAAAATTTACTTGTAAATTCTTGAGCATACCTGTAAAATTAATAAGTTACTAAACTTATTAAACAGAGATACAAGCGCAATTACTTTTTTCTGGAGAAGTTTTAATTTATGGTCTGCAAATATTATTAAGACATTTCAAAAAATTTCTTGATACAAGTTTTTAGTTTGTTGAAGAAACTATTTCAACTCAATTAAATATTACGCCAAATTCATTAAATTTATATTCATACTTACCAAGAAATTAGAAAATTAGATTAATTTCTTAGTAATCTTTAATAATTTTCAGTTTTCTTTGCATTTGTTTGTACAATTAAAGATGTGTGATTTCAAACTAAAGCCATTTTTAAAAGAAATCAAATTAAATAAATAATGTAACTATAAATTATTGTATAAAATATCATTTAAATAAACTTATGCAATCATTTACATTAAAATTAGCACCATGTGTTAAAACACTAGTTACTTTCAGTATAACCTTTTTTGAGTGTACCATTATCTTTTCTTTAACAAAGTGGATTCTTCAACATAAATAAAAAATACATTATCTTAAATCTGTTTTTTTCCAATTCTTATGATAATTTTTTTTGTTCTTTTAATATAAACAAATAACAAAATCTCAAAATGAGCTTCCCAATTCCAAGTCTGTAAAAAGTCTTTCATTGAAAAATCGATCCCACAAGATGATTTCCTGATCTTCAAGAATCTGCATGCTACTTCCTTCCCTGATTACTTTGAAGATAAAACACAATCTTCAATTTCCTGTTATTATTCCCTTTATTTAAAAAAAGTGTTTCTAAGAAAGAGACTTTCTAAAAAGATTGTATCGATTATATTGCAAAGCTTTCTCATCAATTGTTGTTGATCATAAATTTTTATACAAAATGAGAATAATTTTTAATGAATTTTTGCGAATATTTTTTTTTTTCGTATAAAGTATTATAATATAATTGAATCCGATTGAAGTACCATAAGAATTTTATTCGTTTGCTGAATTTAATTAATTTAATTTAATTTCCTTTATTAATTAAATTTATTTTTTGTATACCACTAGGCAGTAGCTAAAATTTGATGAAATATTTTTAGCAATTTAAAATAAACATGTTCACCGTAATTTGATGTAAAATTTGAACCTGATATTCAGTGTCTGGCGCTCGGTACCCCAGGTTTCAGGTTCGAGTCCACGAGGTGCCCTGGATGTGTGTAGTAGTTCGGAATCCACTTTAAACCACAGGTCCAGGTCTAATACGATTATTGGGCATATGGCTTAAGGCTGACTAACTTACCCAGTAAATAGAAAATTAATATCATGTATCGGAATTTGCCAGTAGACAGAAGGCCTTGGTCCACCACGCGGCTTTTTGCGCCATTGAAGAATATAACGTAAAATAACTAAATGCATTATTGAATATTTTTAAATATTTGTAACGTGAGATAATATGTACTATATTTTACCATATTAATAATTTTTCTTTGTTGTTTCAACAGCCTCATGCTGGGCCAAGACCGTCTGCCTATTGGCATATTTCGAGACAGGACCAGCTTTTTTTTTTTTACGGGCTGCTGTTATTAGCCCATGCCCAAAGCTCTTCAGTTATATTATTATTATATGCAATTATATGAGTGGATACCTTATTACCTGCGGTTTAAAGTGGATACCACCATGTTAATTAAAAAGAAAATATTATATTAATTTATTGAATCATAATTGGTATGATAGCTGAAATAATTATCAAAATAAAAAAGTAGTAGTATTATAGTAATATAAATACATATGTATATGTATTCATAAGAAGGAGGTTGATGCCTTAAAGCTGAAATATGAAGAAACTGAATTTTCCGCATATTCAATAATAAAGGTAGATTACCATAGAAAATTAGCATATAATTTATTGAAAATATGATAATGATATCCATATATATCTTGCGACCAATAATCTACACATGGAAAATGCATTTGTTTAGTATTATTTGGAATATTTTATGTATTTCGCCCGTTCTTTGAAAGTAAAAGATTGTTAAGCAATTTACTTTTCAAAATACATGACAGGAAAATATCAACGACGATGCGTGTGTAATTATTAGGAATTCGAAATTTAGAGATTGTTTGTCAAAGAAATCTTTTTTACTTTTTATAGATATTTCAGTATGTAATTATAGACACAATAAATATTTTGATGCCTAAACGAGCAATGCCTTCTTTAAATCTTTATTGCTTGCTTACCGAGATGGATCTTAAGTGAATATATGTCAGTACGTGCAATGTTAATGATGTTGGAGTTTCTTGATTTACTTCAAGAAAATTTTTGGAATATCATTAAAATTTATTTGGATTTAATTCTGGATTTCGAATTAAGGATTTCTGGATTTATTTGGATTTTGAATTAAGTTTTTGATGAAAAGGGTGATTAACTATCTCGATGACGCCTGTAAATGTGATTTTAAAGATTGTCGGTTTCCATATAATCAAGTGGATCTCCAAAGTGTGGTACGCTTATACCAGGAGTACACAAAGAGAAATTTTGGGGTAATTCAAAAACGTAGAATCACGATCCTTTGAGAGTGTATGATCATGCATTCCGTGAGCGCGAGGTTATCTAATGGGATAACATGTCATCATCGACATCAGTAGCGTTTGGGGAGCTCAATATCATAAATTCAACGGCTTCAGAGCTTACGAGCATTGAAGGCTTATGGAAGAAAAAAGGAAGAAAGCGAAGATATCTCAAATGTTTTCTACACATATATGTATACATTTTTTACTATATTATATGGGATTACATTTTTTATTTATTTTTTTTTTTTTATCTTAGATTTACATGATTAAAAAAGTTTAGAGATCTCTGCCATAGAGGACTTCCAGAATGGTATATGAATGGACCAGAATGGACTATTTATATTGAGAAATAATGCAATTATGTATTTATATCCATGCAGTAAAATGGATGATTTACGTTAAAAAATGTCGGTCAACTAATATAATTACAATCAAGTATTCTCATCTGCTACATTAATTATAAGAAAATAATGTAATAATTAACGTAAAAATAATTAATAAATGTAAACATTTAAATTTCTTCTTGTGTGTTTTTACTAAAAATAATGCTGCATAAACAAGCATTTTTGCATTTAATTTTCTACATTAATTTTTTCAATGCATTTAATTTTATTGTATTGCATTTTCATTTGTAAAGAAGGATTACTGTATTTACATAAAATATATGTATATTGAAGTAAGAAATTGTGTTCACAAATTTTTTGATATTTTTTTTTAATTCTGTGTTTATCATTATTTAGGATTGAAACTAAAAGAACACTTGAATGCTAAAAATATACCAGAAAATTTATTCGCAAAAATAAAAAAAACCCGAACCCCCTTTTTTTTAGAATTCAGTTTGTCTTTCAAATGATATCTCAATTACTAAAAATTACATCAAATATGGGTTACATTCCTATTAATATCTCTTTATCTAGAACTGATTATTAATATTGCATATCTTTCTCCAATTTACATTTTGATTGGGCATCTCAATAGTTCTGGAAATAACATAAATGCTTTGATAATAACTAAAATACAATGAAAATAAGTTATGTGGAAGAATACTTTCATTGTACTTCATATTTAATGGACTTACATTATTAACAGAATTACATTATTAAAAATTAAAAATGTACATATTCTATTCGAAATAAATGCTATTGTATTAAAAGGAGTAATTTTATATCAAATAATTTAAAGCAATTTACATATATAAAAAGGTTTATTGTACGGAAAATAAATTAAAAGAATTTTTAAAAATCATATATAATAAAATATTTAACATTTTGAAGTAATATTGTTTGATAATTCATTAATTTCCTTTTATCACATTCATATCACGACAGCCCAAGGGCGTAGCCCACGTCGTGGAAGATCCCCCCAAAAAAAAACCATTCCAAATTAGAAGAATTCTCTTTATTTCATTAAAATAATATTGACATCGTTTTTTAATTCCCCTAATAGTTTTAAGGAAACTAGATTTTTAAACTAAATAGCTGGAAGGGCTAAATGTCTTTTATTGGCAATAGAAAAATATAAAAACCATCATTAAATGGTTTATTTTTGAAAAACGCTTTATTTTTGCTGTTCTATCTTAATAATAGATGCATTAAGAAGAGAAAGAAAATAATCCAAACTATTATTTTTAAGTTAAAAAGAAAAATTTAATCTTTAGCTTCTGCATTGATAGAAAGAAAAATGATAATACCTAATATTATTTTTAACTGCAACGATATTTTGTCGTCAAACAGATTGTTCTATTTAAAAGTCTTTAAAGTTAATCCTCTCTTAAAAAGCACCTTTACTATTTTAATTATTTTTTAATGATGGCATACATGACCTAACATTGTCGGATTACAGAAAATAAACTAGTTTTCGACATAAATTTTATTTAGAAAAATATTAATGAAAAGTACAAAAAAAAAAAAAAAAATAATATATTTAAATATAATATATAAAAATCAACTGAAAACGATTAAGCATTATACTACTGTGCCCAAAAAGTAAGACCAATAATTTTTTTTTTTCAAAAACTTTATTTTTCCAAATTTATTTTATCGCCTTCAAATTAATCCCCTAATGCACTTATGCCAACTTTTTTCCAATCCTCAATGCATGCTAAAAAGTCATCGGCAAGGATGGCCTTCAAAGCATGTTCATGTTGAATCTTTTCAATCATCTCAAAACGATATGCACGGAGTGGTCTTTTGAGTTTAGGAAATAGAAAGAAGTTGCACGATGTGAATACGGTGGTTGTGGAACAATATGGGTTTCATTTTGGGCGAAGTCACGAAGAATCAATGCAATGTAAGCTGGCGCATTCAGTGTTTTCGGTACCAATCGAGATTTGACGCGTTTGAGGCCCAAAATGGAATTGGCTGATACTTTTGAAATTCCAACATCATCAGCAAGGTCTCTAATTGTAAATCAATTGTTTACAAGCACCAAATCTGTAATTTTTGGACGTGATCTTCGTCGATTGGGTTGAGGGTCGACTAGGGGCTTTTCGTCTTCAACGCGTTCTCTGCCTTCTTTGAATTGTTTATACTACTTCTAAACATTTCTTTCCGATACAGGAATACTCGCCAAATGCCTTCTGCAACATTCTATACGTTTCCGCAAACAAAATTTAATGCAAATTCTTTGCTAATTCAGACGTTTCAAAAATTGCCGGAATCAATTTCAGCATCTCACAAAGCCAAGCGTAACCCAAACACTAATGAATATTTTGACGTCACATTTCACACAGATGTCAAGGACAATTTAAATAAATTAATAGTTTAAAAAAAACTAAAAAACACGCTTTTAGATTTAATCTATCTAAAAAGAAAAATAATAATTGTTAACATAAGAATAAAATGACTGGCGAGAAAATGAATGTCACTGTTCTAAAAGCGTGGGGTGTTCGATATCAATCGTTATAATTTTTCACTAGTTTCATTCCGAAATGCAGAGTTAGTTTAAAAATGTCCAAAGCACCGCCTTTTAGAACAGTGACATTCATTTTCTCGCCAGTCATTTTATTCTTATGTTAAAATTATTTTTTTCTTTTTAGATATATTAACTCTAAAAGCGTGTTTTTTAGTTTTTTTTAAACTATTAATTTATTTTTTACTTTTTATAGTTTCATTAACGCTAAAAGCGTGTTTTTTAGTTTTTTTTTAAACTATAATATTTAAATGAGGTCCCGGTACGGAGG
The DNA here is from genome assembly GCA_021605095.1 of Caerostris extrusa. Taxonomy (NCBI): domain Eukaryota; kingdom Metazoa; phylum Arthropoda; class Arachnida; order Araneae; family Araneidae; genus Caerostris; species Caerostris extrusa. The sequence continues at coordinate 47,649 of BPLR01000955.1, read as the reverse complement.
AGTGGAACTATAGTTCTTACCATAATGTAATTGTGAGTAAAAATTAAATGCGAATAGTCCGTTGTGCCACTTCCCACGGATCTGATCGCTTAAAGTAGGGCAAAAATCGAGCTCAAAGAGTCAATTACAAAACAAACATACAGGTGAAACTAATGTAATAGCGTATTAAAAGAATCAACTGTTTTCTTTCTGAAAGATGCCTGTAGCTTAAATAATGTGTTGAGGAGAAACAGATCTCCAGGGGAAAAAATTTACATACATACATACAAACATACATACAGGTGAAGCTAATAAAAGCGTATTAAAAGAAAAGAAAAAATTGAAATTCCATAAACCCCAGGAATTTAAAATTTAAAATTGGTCTTGCTTTTTGGACACAGTAGTACCTTTGTTAAATACTAAAAGGAAAAATAATTGTTCTTAATTTCTATTTAAAAAAGAATGTAAGAAAAACGTATTAGACTTATGCAATAGTTTATATGAAATAAATATATAATACATTAAAAAGCAGGTACACATCATAAAGATTTACAATTTGAATTTCTATGACAAAAATAAAGAAAATAAAAGCTGTATAAATTCAGCACTGGGATTATCACACCACATGATATTAGTTTGGATGAAATTTAATAGAAAAGGCTTGATAATTATCAAAAAATATCATTAGTTACTTTTTAGAGTTTTTTTAACTTTGTCTAACAGGATTTTTAATTTCGTATCTGGATTATGCATCTGATATGAAATTCAAAAATGTTTGTTTTATCGTTACAAATATTATGTGCTACTTGTTATAGATTCTAAATTATAAGAGATTTAGTTAGTCAAACCAAAATTTTATATTATATATAGAGATATTGATAGATCAATGGTGAAATTTGTACATCTATTTATTATGTTATTATTTGTAAATAACATAACAGAATCTTATTTGTGTGGGTTTTGAAATTTTAAAATAAATCAATTCTTTATTAGTGACGCAAAAAGTTAAAAATCCTTCTTATAATTGGGTAATAATAAAAAATCTTTTTAAACTTTTGAACAATATTTATGATTATAAAAATATCTCAAGTAGAATCATATGGGTCTACCATTTTCATCTACGATCAAATACTTGTTAACCTTTATTAATTCAAAAAAATTAAAAAGTAAAATAATACTTTGAGATAAAATGTAATTTGTTTTAAATTAAAAATATATTTTTCAATAAAATATTTATACATAACAAAATAATCTTTTTTTTTAATTAAATATGAGAAATATATGTTCTTCGTAAATTACAAAAAAAATATTTAATTTTAAAAAGGTAATAATATTTTTTAGAGTTATTGTATATGAACCCTAAATTAATTTACTAATTATTTAATTTGTGCTATAGTTTAATAAGAATAAATAATTTTTCACTAATAAAACACATTGTATTATTTAAAAGATAGTTGGCTAGTGATAGTTGATAGACATAGCACATCCCTTCCTTTTAAATGACAATGCATGAAATTATTCAACACAGAAATACCGTCTATCAATAGCTCTCAATATTTGAATTCATATTGTAAATCAGGCAACTTTGAATCTCTTGGGAAATTGATCCTATTCCTCCACCAACCCTTTTGTTAGGCTATAGATGGTTTTGGAGGTGGAATGCGAGTTGTAATTGTTTTACCAAGAATGTTCCAGACAAACTCTATAGGACATTGTTCTAGTGATCTGACTTGGAAAATCCTTCAGTGAATATCATGATTTTCCTGAAATTGTTCTACCAGATAATTTCTCTGTGGACTACAGATTGGTTATATGTTCCTTAAAATGAAATCGCAGTAAGCTGATTGCGCCAATTAAATTGCAAACGAATTCTCCCAGGTCTCATGCTTATCCCTCGTACAATAGTCACATAATTTCTGACAATAGCGTGGATGTCTGTGCACCTATTGAACGTGATACTTATCAAACATTTGCTAGCATAGTGCCCTTTTTGGAGGTTAACGACAGGTGTTGGGTTCCCGATTCCTTCAGACGAAGATGCATCAATAATTATTTGTTATTCTCAACCAGAATTGATCAGTAAATAGAACTGTTCCGCACTGAAGCTCTGCTTCAAAATGACGTACTAATACTACATGGACTCTCCTGTGGACTGCAGAAGTGTATGGGATGCAAATAGTAGGTCTTTATAAAACGTATCTCTCTCGTGTGGCCGTCTTGAAACAGTAACGCACGAAACTCGCGTTCCTCTGTTCTTGATCTGTTTTTGGGCAATCTGCACTTGAAATTGCCCTGGTTTCAACCTATGAACGGTTCCCACCACTTTGCCTGATCCAAACTTTAGTGGTTACTAATTTGAGCTGTTTGTTTTTTCATTTAGCACAATGTTTCAGGGAAAACCAGTTTGAAATTCGGCGCTGTTACTGAGCAAAAATCAAAACGAAATTGCCTGGTATGACAGAGATGAAATGCTAATAAATTCATGTTAATCCTCATTGTAATGGATAAATGACGACAATCACATGGATAATATACCTAGATAACCTTTAAATGGCCCCAAGAACTATAGCCTATATTTTCTATCTGCAGATCCAACCCCTTTAAACTGTTTATTATGTACAAATTACAATGTATTACGCATATGTATTATTTTTATGATGTACAATGTATTATTTTCGAATATTATGTACAATTTACAATGTAACAAATTTGCAAAGACAATTTTATTTTAAAGTGAAAATGAGATTTTTGTGGAAAGGTTAATCGTTTTTAATTCTTCAATTGTTGTTTTTTTTTTGTATTATTGTAAATTTTTTAATTTACCGAAATATTTTTTTAGAAAACTAAATATACTATGATAAAAAAATTTACTAAATATACTATGATACCGGGCATTTATCATTTAATAACGAAATTGTATTTGTTTTGTGTGAGTGTGAAGTGGGGAGGGATCCGTTTAAATATAGCAGGATTATAGTTCTGTTCGAATGTGACAGTTCCGTTTCGTTTTTTGGTTGATTCTATTAGGGTTTATAGCCCCAACAATGCCTCCCAATAAAACAAAAGACGAATGATCAAATCCGTTTTTACGCTATATTCATTTTTCCTGCCACTTCACATTCTGCCGTCCGATAAAATATAGGAAAAATTAACCGCATAAACAGTTAGTTATAAATTTTAAAAATACTGTATTTAAACCTTTCCTTGAATTTATAAGGTTTTCATAAGGATAATTTTAATTCATTTATGTGCCCATACTTTTGTCATTTTGATTACTTTTATATAAATTAAAAAAAATATATATCTTTCATTTATGGGCATTGTACAAAGATTTAGTAATCCATCGAATTATTGAATAATTTATATCAACTTTTATTTTATCACAAATTTCATCTTTGAAAATCTCGGACAGATTTTAAAATTTATGCAAAGTTGATAATGAGTTCTAAGTTTGTGACAGCTTTGGTTGTTGAATAATCATAGAAAGAACTCTTTTTAATGATGACTGCATACAAATTTTAAGTTTATTAATATCTGTCTAGTTCGAATGCATTCTTTTTGTAAGACACAAGGTTACGAATATTTGACTTTTTGTAAAAGGTCCGTTAATATGCAATTCATAACATTAGCATGCTTCAATGAGTGAAATATTGTTCGTGTAATTAATTTAAATTATTCAATTAGACTTGTTTAAATGAAATTAATGTAAATTATAAATTACTAATAAGGAAATTTTAATTTCTTTTCAATATATATTGCAACAAGAATAATTTAAATATTTTGAAAATCCCAGACAGTTTTTAAAATTTATGCATTAATCGAAGTCCATACTGAGTAATAAGTTTGTGACGATTTGTTGATGAAGAATCTGCAAAAAGTTTGTTATAATGATGACTGCAGGCAAATTTTCCCTTTATTAATCTCTATCTTGATCGAATACATTATTCTGTAAGTTACAAAGTTAATAACTTTACGCTTTTGTTGAAATATTCATTGATATGTAATTTATAACATCAGCATATTTCAATGATTGAAATACTGTGCGTGTAATTAATTAGTCTCAAATTCAATTAGTCTTTTAAACGAAGTTAAGGTAATTTTTTATAAATTAATGATAATGCATTTAAAAATATCAAATTTTTTAAATAAATATAATTATTTATTTTTATACAAGAATAATTTTTTTGGATTAAATATTAAACTACATATAAAAAGATCTAAAGGTTATTCAATGAATGACAAAAACGTTAAATATAAAGAATTAATAAAAATGTAAATGGAGATTTTAAGCTTTTAAATTAATATTTGTTCAAAAATTTGCAAACGTAGCGTTATCACTAACTATTACTATAACCATAATTTTTATCTTAAATCAAACAAATAATTTCAATTAAAAATATATTTTATATATTTACTTTAACATAAATTATGGAGAAGAAATTCGCATAAAGGTTTTAAAAATATTCTGCCCTTGAGACAAATTGTAACGAAGTACTTATTAAATTATTCAAATAAAATTTGATACAGTTTGTTCTTCAGATAAGTTAGGATATACATTTTAAAATAAAAAATGAAAATGCAACAGAAAATATGATGGAAACAAAAAAATCTCTTCAAAATTGAAAATATTATCTGTAAGATATCCCTTAATAATTTAATTAAGTAAATAAATTCAACAATTAAGTCATTTGTGTTTTTCTTAAATGGGTTTAAATTTCGTTGTATTTTTTACAAGAAAATCAGAATATCTTCAATACAATATATAATTTTATGTTGTTTATCTATACGCTATCATTTTGTATGCTAACATTTTTAGCATTATACTTTTTTATAATAAAAAAATAACTGTCTCAAAAACGTGCAACATTTTTGGTATAAACGTAAATCATTCCATATTATAAGCAGATCATTTTGAAAAATTTTAATTTTTACAGTCTTTTTACAAGAAAATCATTATATCTCCAATGCAACATATGAATTTTGTACATCATATACATTTATCTATATGATATCACTTTTTATATAATTTTTAGTATTATATTTTCATTTTATTAAAAATAGTTGTCTCCAAGACATGTAACATGGTTAGTAAAATTGTAAATTACTTTATATAAGAAGTAAATTATTTGTTATAACGGTTTTTTTCCTGCGATATTAAATATTATGGACACTTCGAATTATTATAAATATAATCAATAAATTTTTAGAATTAAATGAATATACTCTTTTACCACATCCATGAAATATCAAAAAGTTTCCCAGGAAGGTTTAATGAGTAGCGATTGGCTATAATTCCCAGTAAATTAAAGGAACCAAATCAACGTACTTTAGCTTTAGCGTACGAACTAGATATCATTAAAATATATTTTATTTTTATTTTGCATGGTTTTAATTCTAGTATCTATAGTAAGCAACAAAATAGTGACACTTAAAAGTTTCGAATTATTTTATGATAGATTAATTCAAAGAATGGAGAAACAAATAAATCAAATTTATTTTTATTTAACTGTAATGTTAAAAATCAAACTAATTTAAATCATAGACAAATTAATCTGATAAGAATTGACATTGATAATAGAAGACGAAAAATTAAACAAACACTAAAAACCGCCATTCTTATCATTCGTATGGTGCATTTATTATTTTGAACTTATATCACTAGAAAGAAGCTGATAAAGTAAGTTACTCATAAAATGAAATATAATGACGCAAGCTATATTTTAAATACTATTACTTTACGAAATTTCTAAATCATTTAAAAAATTTAAATAAAACACATTCTAAAGCCACCTAAAAAAGAGGGGGTAATGATCCTTTAGTGTTATTTAATAAGTTTTCAGTTTTAAATTATTCATCAGTTCAAATACAAGAATTATTCCTTAGCTGACTTAGGGATAACTTCAGATAACTTAAAGAATTAATTATAAACCCATTGCAGAAACTTGATCCTTAAGGGAAATCCTCCGACAGACCAGACATTTAACAGCCAAAGCGCTGTAATTAGCGAGTGGATCTTGTTAAATATGTATCGAGAAATGTCTGAAACCGATTCACGCAAGAGAGTATACTTAATAAGCTTTTCTCCCCGAAGAAATTACTAAAGGTTCAGATTCAATGATATATTGCAATTAAATTGTGAATATAGATAATAAAACTTTTAAAATAAACTCAGTAGAATGTGCTGTACAAATTCGGTCTAAAATTTTGCAGTTTTCAATTAATAATGAATCTCGTCTTATATTACTTAAATGTTAATATATTATGACATAATAATTATATTACAAACTAAAGTAATAAGCGTATGTATTTTGGAAGTTATTTACGGTAATTTGTAATTCATAAGGGAAGTCGGTACTTACGTATTAACGCTACCTTGGCTACAGATTTGGCGGTTTTTAAGTGGCACCAATCTAACAGCTACAGATTTGCTGATTTTTGACGTCATTTTTTAGTGCTACGAAAATGCGCATTTGGGATTTGCCAGCAACAGAACAAGATGCAATTTTATTTTTTTAGGAGCGAAATATTTTACCAAAAAAACGAAAATGTCCCAATTCCCATGGCATAAAACTTTATTTTGATAAACGTAAGTTTTGGAAATGCAATTTCAGTCAGTGTGCTTATCCTGTGGGACTTAGAAAAGACAACTGGTTTGAGGGAAGCAGAATTTAAAAAACCGCCAAATCTGTAGCTGCGGTTGAGTTCAAAAGATAACTGCGTGCGCGAACCACAAGATTGCTCTTTATTGGCGCAACTGTAGCCAAGGTAGCGTTAATACGTAAGTACCGGAAGTCACTATTAGCTTAAAGTGTATTTATGTAATACTTATTGCTCATAAAAATAGTTTTTATTAAATCCGAATACAGATATTACCTCACTTCGATAACAAGAAATTTATGAACATATTAGTCATTTACTCTTGGAGTTTTTAATACGCTTTTATTAGTTTCACCTGTATGTTTGTTTGTTTGTATGTTTGCTTGTTTGACTCGTTGGGCACGATTTTTGCCCTACTTTTAAGCGATCAAATTTAATTTAAACGTTGTAGACTTATCAAGGACAGACGACAATAAAATATTTTGATTAGTTAATTATCTCATCATGATTAGGATCGTTAGAATTAGTGATTTTATTTTAACTTATGAAGAGCAATTTAACCCATGTAGAATGAAAGTACCTAAGACATTCAAACCTACGTGGGACAGTGACAACGGATGACGCGCCTGACTACGGATCAGAAGATTCCCTGTTCGAATCCTGGCTGGCTCGACATGTTCGCATTTAACCTTTTGTTTTACTCACAATTAAATTATTGTAAGAACTATAGTCCTCCATACCGGGGACCTCTTTAAATATTATAGTTTAAAAAACTAAAAAACGCTTTTAGAGTTAATCAAACTAAAAGTAAAAAATAATTTTTAACACAAGAATAAAATGACTGACGAGAAAATAAACGTCACTGTTCTAAAAGAATGGGGTGCTTTTGTATGACATTTTAAAACTAACTCTGCATTTCGGAATGACACTAGTGAAAACTTATAGCTATTGATATCGAGCACCCCACGCTTTTAGAACAGTGGCATTCATTTACTCGTCAGTAATTTTATTCTTGTGTTAAAAATTTTTTACTTTTTAGTTTGATTAACTCTAAAAGCGCGTTTTCTAGTTTTTTTAAACTATAATTTATTTTATTTTAACATTTGAAACCTTGAACCTGTATGGGCATGTGAAAACGTTGTTTACTGATTTTCACTTCGTAATGAACAGCGGAATTACTGTGAATGAATATGTATTATATATTGTCACGATTAAAAGTTTTCAATTTTTTCATAAAGGTTATAATATGAATAATCTTTCTTTTATATTGGGTCTGAGATTAAATCTTTAGAGAATTTTTATTTTTTTATTATGGACTAAATTATAAGTTCCAAAATTGTAAAGAAAATTGATGTAGTATTTTTGATAATAAAGGTAATTCCAAAAAAAAAGTTTTTTTAATGGGAATTAGTTTAAATTATTTGAATTACATAGTTGTCGACATGTTGGTGAAAAACATATTAAAAAAGGAATCAAAGCTCGTTTAAAATTCCTTAAAAATGGCGGTTTCTTTTCTGTAAATTACACATTTACAATGTGAATCAGAACTTTTAAAAACTATAAGAATTATCTGTTGATTCATAACTCAATTTGTTACTCAAGGTTATAAAACCAAGATATAAAAGTGAAGAAAGAAGTTTACTTAAAAAAATGCATTATTTCGTTATTACAAAATTTTTATTATTTTTTGCGGGGTTTAAAAGTTTTAATGTTAATAATTATCTCAGTTTTGTTTTTCTTTATTTTTTATTAAAGCTGGATACTCTTCAGTACGCAGTTGATGCTTAAAGTTATTCATTAATAAATATTTTCTAGATAAATATTTATAAAAGGCTTAGCAAATAAGAGGAAAATCACAAAACTTGTTAACAGTTAATAGGAAATTTAGAGTTCCATTTAGCTAAATTTTTTATTTAAAAATCAAACTTTGAAGATTACAAAAACATTATTTTTTTCAGTAAATAAAAGCAATCAGTTGATATAAATGGACATTTATTCACATTCCAAAATACTTATTCGAGCAACAGCCCGCCATCAGCAACTGTCAGCGCATCCTTTTTCTGCCCTTGCTCTTACATTCGAATCCCCGTACAAGACAATAGCCTTATATGGAGTTACAGCTCTAGTTTGGGGCGCCATCTGTTGTCTTTTATAATAACAAATTGTTTACACATGTTATTTTTGATTAACGAATAAATTATTAAATGTATTTTTAGCGGATTAATTAAAATTATTATTAATGCTCTTGTTTAGTTTCGCATTAATAGTTCCATTTTAATCTCAGTATTTGATTCCTTCTAAATTAAAATCCTTGAAAACATTCACCTTTAATAATTGATATTTAATATTGATATTTTTAAATATAAATTTTAATCATTGAAAATTCAGTATTAACATATTTATTGTCCAAAATGCATAAATAAATTATGCAAATTAAAAATTTTGTTTGAATGCTTGTTTTTGTATCTCGTATGTATTCTAATTTTATAAAGCATGCATCAGTGATAAAACTCAAATAATGGCCAATCTTAAATACATTAAAGATGCGCATTTTATATTCCATCACTGTTTTCAACAAAGAGACTCGATGGCGATTGTGACAACTTGAGTAAACGTCTCTCATAGACACTCAATCCTCTTTAGAAGAATACGGTATCTAAAAATAGTATTAAAATTTTCGTTGTACTATATTTAATAGATCAGGCCTGAATGGCCAAGTTGCCAGCGCTCTGGCGCTCGGTTCCACAGGTTTCGGGTTCGAGTACGGCGGTGCCATGGATGTGTGTAGTGGTTCGAATCCACTTTTAAACCGTATGTCCCGGTCTAATAGGATCGTAGAGCGTTGCGGGGGCATTGTTACTCCGCGTCCGGGGCTTATCTTCAAGTTACACGCGCCCCTGGGTAATTCAAAGTGAGTAACATCTGTGCAGCGCTTGCCTTAAGGCATCCAAGACGTCCATGTCTGTTTGCCAGCTACATTGGGAAAAAATATATTTAATAGATCAGTAAGTCATAGAAGTTAGTAGTTGGGTTTTTAAACTGTAAATATTCAATGATGCCTAACATAGAACTCTTGTAATCAATCCAATGGGTATGATAAATCCGTATGTCATAAAATCCTACCCTTTGGTTCCAAGAGAAGAATGGAAATTTCTCTCATACCACAATGGGTATATTCGCTTCAAATTGTGATGGAAAAATTGGATGGATGCAATACAATTGGTTCCATGTGACGTACTGTGAATAACGCTGAATCTCCCACATATCTTCGCATTTTAGAGGAACATACCTGAGGTACCCAGCAAATATAAATAAAAATTTTTTTCTAATAGTTATCATTTTATTTATATCTAAAAAAATGTAGTACGTGTCAAGATTTAATGGATCAGTGAGTCGTAGCAGCTTAGTTACTAGTTGGATTTTCAAACTGAAAATGTTCAATGACGTCTAGCCCACAACTCTCATCCAATCCAAAGAGTATGATAAATCTGTATGCCACAAAATTCTGCACTTTGGCTGCAGGAGAAGAGTGAAAAATTTTCTGATGCCACATTGGTTATCAGTACATATTAAATATATTATTTCATTTTATTATTTTTTTATTATTTTTTAAACCTAATATATATATATTAAAATATATGAGTATATATTAAAATTTTAAAATTATTAATTAAGATTTTAAACTATATAGCCAAAAGAATTTAAACATTTGTTTTCAATATTAAACTGTGTGTAACTTTAAATCTGCGAAGGTTTTAAAAATGTTCTCAAATTAATTATATTTAGAAACACTGTGTATTACTACTGGAGTTAAGTGATGAACATGTTAAAAACATAACAAAAATATGCTTCAAATAAATAAGTGTAAGTGCAAAGTACTTCATAGTAAATTGTAAAAATACGTTAATAAAATTATAAATTAAATACTTACATTTGTAAAAAATGTAAAAAACAACAACAACAGATACATGAAAAAAGCAAGTAAGACAACAATTGGCATAATTCCATGTTATAAAGTGTTTTTTTAATGGTTTTTGTGGTATTAGAATTCTTCTACATATTTTCATACATATTTTAAATAATTATTATGAGCAACAATCAAATCATTAGTATGTTCTTTTTAATGAAATACATAATGACAACAATGAATAAATCAGCTCAATTATTTCATCCAAATATCAAACTGCAATATTTTTCAATGATAAAAATCATGGAAAGTATTCGTATACGTATAAAAATAGTTAAATAACTTCTTCAATTTGCAGAGACATGGTGATAGTAAAATATTTTAAACAATTTTTTTTAACTAATTTGGAAAATATTCTGAAATCCAGTTTTTATTAATAGTACGGCTAATATTTGAAAAAAATATATATAATATAGGTTTTAATTATAATAATAATAAGATTTAAAAATACATTGATGTATATTTATTTATTTAATAAATGATGTGTATTTATTTATTAAATAAAGGATGTATATTTATAAAACTCAATAAAAGATGTTTATTTATAAAACCAAAGACGAAACTATTTCGTTCTAAAATATCTTTGCTGTTTCACTTAAGACTTTTAGAAAACACAAATTCAAAAATACTGTGAAAAGCAATTTTATTTATAATATGTGACAAAGATCAAACCACTTACTTTTTTTAAAAAACATAATATTTGATAAACAACATTTGTGAAAAAAATTTGCCTTTTTCTAAAATTAATTCATAATGAATTAGTTTCCATTGCATGTACATATATGTATTACACAGCCCTTTTTTTATTAATTAAATCATCATACAGTTCGCTGCATTTAAAAATTTAGTAGAAAAATGTTAGAATCCATTATCTTAGCACCGAAAGTAATTGTTTATTTTTTCTTTTTCAAGCGCAATGAAGCATTAAGGCTTCGCCTTTCTCTCTCATATTAATTTATGAATTTTTATAAATCCAATTTCACTCATGAACAGTAAAATATATTTTATTTAAAAAGAATATCGTTACATTTTATTTATTTGTTCGGTGAAATAATGAAAAGTTTCATCTCGGGCCTTAAATGAAAGCTTTGTTCTGCTTCTTTGTTGGTTTGTTTGTTTATTTCAGCAAATAAATATTTTTAACTTTCATCAACACTGATAAATATGCAATTTTCATAAATTGATTGCCTTTTTCATGTGATGTTTGTTATTTATAAAGAATTATAAATCATAAAAAAAATAACGTCTTAATTTAACCCTAATGAAATATTTAACTTTGCACCTGCTCATAAAATGTTTATTTGTCAAAATAATGAAGAATATAAAAAATAAATAGGATATTGCAAAAATAAAAATATTTCAAAAAATTAGGGAAAAAGCTCCAAAAATATTGTTGTTGGTAAAATTTTGAGATAAAACAAAACAAGTCCTGTCTAATATAATACATTTAAAAGTGGGGGCTGAGTGACTGTCGCTCGGTACCACAGGTTTGGGGTTCGAGTCAGGCAGTGACATGGATGCTTGTAGTGGTACGGAATCCACTTTAAAAATGTTGGTCCCGGTCTAACAGGATCGCAGAGTTTTGGGGGTATTATTACTCTGCGTCCATAGCTTATCTTCAAGCTACGCGCACGTTCTAGGTAGTGCTAAGTGAGTCACGTCGGTGCAGCTCTTGCCTTCAGGCATCAAAGACAACTGTCTAAGTGTTTGCCAGCTGCATTAGAAAAATATATTTTGAATGTTTGAAAGGAATTACACATCAAAATGAAAGTTTTAGGAAAAATGTCACAGATTTCCAAATTCCAGAATTACATAGCATATATTGTTATAAAAATTACAATATATACGTAAAACGTGATGCTTTGTTAGTTTTTTTTATGTTGGAGCTGTTTTAGTTTAATATCATTGGACACGTGGACGACAAAAAGCTCCAAAATTGTCTTCAATTTCTTCAAATAGAAAATGGTTCGTGAATTTTTGATATGGCCATATTTTAGATGAATACGTGATGCGAGGAATCTTTATCGTCCACAGAAACAATATTCGCGATTCAACGATTTGTTCTTGAGTGGGTGCATCGATATCGTCTTCAAGATGTAAGAGGTATATAATTATCTATGTCATTGAGACGATCTACTATCCACTCTACCAGATCTATATGGTAATATAGATCTCGGTTTGTAGTGAATAATCTTCGTGGACAAATTATTGTGATTACGGCTTGCCCTGCACACTCTCTGAACTTGAACCCAATTGGGCGTATTTGGTAAGCTCTGTAGAGAGTCGTATTTGTACAGTTATCCCTAGCAATTGTTAATTTATCTGATGAATTACGATGATGAGCCATTAGCCAAACCGAATAGAAACAGGTCAAAAGGGTATCCTGTACAAATACAACTGTCGGCGCAGTTCAATTGCAATTGGCGCCAGTTCATTTATTTTATGATTTACAATGACGCGCCATTAACTGAACCGAATAGAAACAAGTCAAGGTCACTCTTATGCAGCTAAATTGTTGAAAGAAAACTATACTTTATAGAGTGTGGAATATATTTTCAGGAACCGAATCCATTTCTGAAAGGTACAGCCAAGGTAAGACATAGAATTGATAGTGCAGCAAATGACTTCTAATGCTATTTGTTATTGCAGTATATTGTATTGATTAATGCTTATAAAAATCCCTTGAGATAATATAATATTAATTGAATGACATATTTTTAACTAATTAAATTGTAAATGTTAATAAATACATTTGATCTGTATTCAAAATGATGAAATTTGCTTTGGATTTATTTCATGTGTATGTAATTCCTTCTACAACATGAATAAGTCTCTGAAGGCATTCGAACCTGCAGGTTTATTTTGAGATATATATTATTGCGGATGAGATTTTTTATTGAAAGGGTTATGTCGTATTTTTAGTGTTTAATGAGTGTTATGGGGAGTCGGGTTAGTGTGTTCTTTCTAGAATTGAGTTATTGTTATACGAGTTCAAAGTCCTAAGCAAAACCAAATGCATCCAACCGCTCTCACATTTCCTCTTGAAAAAGATGCCGCAAGGCTGATATTTAAATTAACTGCATGTAGGATTGAAGTAGATTGGATTGTCGCTCTACGGTCATTTTGTGCAATAATTTAATTATACCTATAGTTTAACGTGTGGACCGGGACCTATATTTTAACGTGGATTCCGAACCCTTTACAAACATCCATGCCACCGCCAGGATTCGAACCTGAAGCGTATGGTACCAAAGGTCAGACCAGAGTGGTGTGGATTTGATTGTCGCTCTACGATCCTTTTGGCTACTTAGACCGCGACCTACAGTTTAATACAGTTCAGCTACAGTGGATTTCGAACCCCTAACAAACATCCATGCTACCGTCAAGATTCCAACCTGAAGCTTATGGCATCAAAGGCCAGAGCGCTAGACAATTGGCCATCAGTCGGAACTAAATGTAGTTGCGTTTAGTACTATGCATACATCTTTCACCATGCCACCGAGATGAATTATTGAGCACGTGAACATATCAATAGGAGTTGAAGTGAAGTGTGTATTTCTTACTGATTAGTCAAAGATTTTCTTTCAAAATGGCTCAAACAGATTGTTGGTCTGATGGGAGTAGGAAACTCATTATAATCACGAAAGAAGCAACTTTGTTCAAATTAAGTGTGTAAGTAAGCATTTCTTTGGATAGTTGCTCCTACCTATACATTTTACCTATAGTATGTGTTTCTTACTGATTAGTCAAGATATATTTTTTTAAAATGTCTCTGTTGGTCTGGTCGGAGTAGAAAACTCTTTGTAATCAAGAAAGGAACACATTTGTTGGGTTCAGTGTTTGTGTGCAGGTAGTCATTTCATTGGATAGTTGCTCCTACCTATATATTTACCTATTGTCTGGTAAATGGTTCTTTTATCTTATAACAGACAATGTTGGATCATACAGATCTCGGCTAGTAAAAAATAAATTTTATGAATACATTTATTATGAATATGGGTTGGCTAACATCTCTTTGAACTTGAACCCGTAGTGGACGTTTGGCATGCTCGAGGGAGGCATCTTGCTGCAGTTAATCTTCCCACTGCAACACTTAAAAATCTTCGGATTGCTTTTACACGGAAATGAATTTTGATGCAAAATGAATCAGTAATCATAATCGGTTTGAGCATGAAACATGTCTTTTGTTCCTGTATAGCTCGAAGATTGAGATGATCAAACTTCATGATTGAACCCTGGTACGATGTTTTTTTTTTTTTGGTAAGTTCCATTTTTATGTATTTTTTATCACAGGAAATTAGCCTGATTATTTTCTTTTGTGGCTTTGATCAATAGTTTGTAAATTTTCTGTTAACTGGAATTTAATATTTTGCAAATCATATTTTTTTTTTTCTTATTTTGTGTTAAACCAGCCTATATATTATAGTAAAAAGTAAACATTTTTAATATCAATAAATATTATTATGATATAAATTTAATTAAAAGTGCTTAAAATTTAATACACTTCTATGAAACCAGTTTAGACGTTCTGGAAAATTATAATTTAGAATTTTGCATTTTTCATAGAAATTTAAAAATATCATAATTTTATAAAAAAAAAAAAAAAATTCTTTTTCCGATAGTTTTCATATCATTTTTATTAAATAAGAATTAAATTTTAAAAAAAATGTTTTAGAAAGTGAATTATTAATTAAAAAAACTGTGTTATAATATTTACAATTTTTTGTAACTTATTAAAAGTAAATGCAGTATATTTTATTTGTTCATTAAGCAAGTATGGGTTCGAAATCTTCATAAAATACGGACACTATAATTAATTTAACTATCGCATTTTAAACTTTTTGATTAATTTTTAAAGATCCATAAAAACAAACGCTGTAAAATTTACAATTTAATTTTACAGGCAAGTTCAAGAATTTACTAGTTACTAAATTTACTGAAAGGAGATAAAAACAAAACTTTTTTTCTTGTGCAGTTTTCATTTACAGCCAGCAAATTTCATTAAGGCATTTATAAAAATGTCTTGATACAAGTTTTTAGTTTGTTCCAGAAATTAATCCAAATTCTTTAAATTTATTATCATATTTACTAAGAAAATACAAAAATTAGATTGAAAATTATTAAAGATTGAATGATTACTAAGAAATTAGTTTTCTTAGTTTTTGTTTAAGGTAAAGGTGTGTGATTTCAAACTAAAGTCATTTTTAAAAAGAAATCAAATTGAATAAACAATTTAACTATAAATTATATAAAATATCAATTAAATAAATTTAAACAATCATTAATTTTCTTGCATCAAAATTAGCACCATGTATTAAAACACTGGTTAATTTCAGTATACCATTATCTTTCTTTACCAAAATAAATTCTTCAACATAAATAAAAATACATTATCTTAAATGAATTTTTTCAATCCTTTTGATAATTTTTGTTTTACTAATGTAAACAAGCCACAAAATTTCAAATGAAACATCACAATTCCAAGTCTGGAAAAAGCTTTTCATTGAAAAATCGATCGCACAAGATGATTTCCTGGTCTTCAAGAATCTGCATGCTACTTCCTTCCCCTGATTACTTTGACGAAAAACCCAATCTTCAATTTCCTGTTATTATTGCCATTATTAAAAAAAATGTTTCTAAGAAAAGGACGTTCTAAAAAGATTGTTTCGATTAAACTGCAAAGCCTTTCTCATCAATTGTTGATCATAAATTTTTATACAAAATGCGAGTCATTTTAATGAATTTTTGCTAGTAATTTAATCGAATAGAGTATTATAATATAATTGAATTCGATTAAAATTTCGAAAAATTTGTATAATTCATTTGCTGAATTTAATTAATTAAATTTAATAACTAATTTAATTTTTTTTAATATCGGAAAGTAGTAGCTAAAATTTGATAAAATCTTTCATAATTTAAAATAAACATGTTTACAATAATTTGACGCTGGAAAATGGAACCTGATGGTAGAGTATTTGGCGCTCGATATCATAGGTTACGAATTCGATTTCTGGCTGGGCCATGGATGTTTGTAGTGGTTCGGAAACCGATTTAAACAATAGGTCCTGGTCTAATATGATTGCAGAGCATTTCATGGTTTGTTTTTACGGGGTAAGGTTGTTAGCTCTACGTACAAAGCTCTATAGTCATATTAGACACGGACCTACGTTTTAAAGTGGATTCTTAATCACTACAAACACCACTCCAAACATCCGGGACTCAAACCCGAAATCTGTGTCACCGAGCGACAGGCACTCTGCCATCAGGCCTCTTTATATTATTAAATGTAAAAATTTGAATTTCTTCTTGTGATATTTTCTAAAAATAGTGCAGCATACATAGATATTTTTGCATTTCCTTTCCTCTATTTGCATTGAATTGCATTTCATTTAATTAATTTTGTATTTTCCTGCATTCAAACGTAGTTTTACTGTATTTACATAAATATGTATGTTTATTGAAAATAACGATATTGTTCACAAATTTTTGAATTTTTTTGAAAATTATGTGTTTATCATTATTTAGGATTGAAATCAAAAGATAAATCAAATGCTAAAAATATACCAGATAATTAAAGATATAATAAAAACATTTCTTACTTTACAAATCAGTCAGTCTTTTCAAATGATAATATCTCAATTACTAAAAATTATTTCAAATATAGGTTATTTTTCTATTAACATCTATTTATTTATAGTAGATTATTAATGTTAGATATCTTTCTCCAATTTCCATTTGATTACACAGCTCATTGGTTCCACAAATAGCATAAATATTATGGTAATAATTAAAATAAAATGAAGATGAGCTTTATGTAGAAGAACACTTTCATTTTACTTCCTATTTTAATGACTTTACATTACCGCTCTAACAGAATTAAAAATATACATATTCTATAAGAAGTACATTTTGTTATAACAAAATGTGTAATTATATATTTAAATAATTTAAGGGAATTTACGAATATAAAAAGGTTTATTGTTTGAAAAGTTATTTAAAAAAATTTTAAAATCGTATATAATAAATTCTTCATTAATTTTGAAGTAATATTGTTTGATAATTCGTTAATTCCCTTTTATTGCTATTCATGTCACAACCCAAGAGGGGATCCTCATCGTGGGAGATCCCACCCCACCCCCAAAAACATACCAAATGAGAAATTTCTATCTTTAGCCATTAATTCTCTTTATTTCTTTAAAATAATATTGACATCGTTTTTTAATTCCCCTAATACTTTTAAAGAAACCTGATTTTTTAAACTAAATAGCTAGAAGGGCTAAATGTCTTTTATTTACAATAGAAAAATACAAAACCATCATTAAATGATTTATTTAAAAAAACCGCTTTATTTTTGCTGTTTTGTCTTAATAGATGCATTAAGAAGAGAAAGGGAATAATTCAAATTATTATTTTTCCGTAAAAAAAGAAATTTAATCTTTTAATTTATGCATCGTCAGAAAAAATAATGATGCTAATACCTAATATTATTTTTAACTGCAACGATATCTTTGTCGCCAAATAGATTGTTCTATTTAAAAGTCTTCAAAGTTAATCCTCTCTTAAAAACACCGTTACTATTTTAATTATTTTTAATGATGGATACGCGATCTAACATTGTCAGATTACGGAAAATAAAATAGCTCTGACTCAAAAATTTTATTTAGAAAAAAAATATTGATTGAATGTGCAAAAAAATCGAGAGTATTTCTAAATAGCGAATAAAAATCATATGAAAACGTTTAAACACTATACATATTAAAAGGAATAAAAAATTATTCTAAATTTCTATTTAAACAAGTAATATAAAAAAATTCAATTCAATTTAATTCCTACTTTTTTTCACTATATTGCAGAAAGTTCTTTATAAATTTTCATTCATTTTTTTAAGTTAGTAAATTCTCTCTCACATACACACTTTCCATCTCTCTCACTAATTTATTCACATGTTTCATTTTCCATTTTGTTCCCTCCTTGACTCAGACTAGAACCCAGAATGAAAAAAGAATCTGAAAAAGAAATTTTTCTTCCACCTATCTACACGCTTCGCCACTGACGGTATTTATTTCTAAATTTATATCCTGCTAAATATCTTATATAAGAGAAATGTTTTCTCTATATAAAACAAAAATTAATTCAATTTAATTAATATTTGAAAAAACTGTATTAACATCAAGTGTCATCTACTACAACTTTAAAAAATGTATTTGAACTTGAGTGTATGCATCAAAGTATTTTATTAATGATTTAAAATTGAACAAGATATATAAATATATATATATATATAGAGTGAACTAATAATAGGAACTGAAAAAGAATGTATGAAATACATATTAGACTTTTGTAATAGTTCATATGAAAATATCGTATAATATATTAAAAATCGTATAATATATTAAAAAACAGGAACCCATCATAAAGATTTACAATTTGAATTTCTAAAATAAAAAAAAAGTTATATAAATTCCTCAGGATTATTATTTCACATGATAGAGCCTTATTTTAGTTTGGATGAAATTGTAATGAAACAGGCATGATAATTAAAAATACTAATGATAATTTTTGATAGAGTTTTTAACTTTGTCTAATATGATTCTTGATTTTAAATTTCGTACCTGGATTGTGCATTTTATGTGAAATTAATGAATGTTTATGTTTTAGTGCTACAGCTATTATGTGCTGCTTATTAAAGATTCTAAACTAAAATTTAGGTATTCATACGAAAATTCTTACGTTATATATAGACAGATAGATGGCGAAATTTGTACATTTATTTATTATTTTGTCATTTATAATAATAATATAACAGGTTCTTATTTGTGTGAATTTTGAAATTTTAAAATAAATCAATTCTTTATTAGTGAAGCAGAAGGTTAAAAAGGTTCAATATGCGTCTTTATAATGGGGTAATAACGAAATATTATTCATATTTTCCACAATATTTATGATTATAAAATATCTCAACTAGAAGCATATGGGTCTATCATTTTCATCTCGTATCAAATACTTGTTAATCTTTATTAATTCAAAAAAAAAACAAACAAATAAATAAATAACTAAAATAATACTTTGAGATAAAAATGCCATTTGTTTTCCATTAAAAACTTTTTTTAACAAAATACTTATACATAACAAAATAGTCATTTTTTTTATAAAAAGTAAGGAATATACATATGTTCTTCATAAATCTTAAAAAATATTTAATATCAAAATTCTAATAATATCTTTTAAGGTATATGAGCCCTAAATTAATTTTATAATTAATTTGTGGTCTGGTTTAATAAGACTAAATAATTTTTCATCAATAAAACGCGTATTGCATTATTTTAAAGATAGTTGGCTTCATTATACCCCATCCCTTCATTTTGAATGACAATGCATGAAAATATTCAACACAGAAATAACGTCTATCAATAGAAGATGTTGAAGATTATTGGAGCACCCTGATCCCGTCAGGGGCCCCATCTCCGGTGGTGAACAAACATGAAAGAATGAACACATTGGCAAAGCCCAGACATTAAAGAAAATCGTGAGGGTTGAAAAAGTTCAACACTTAAAGAATCGGTAGGTTGGAGCTGAATATTCCTAGGTTTTTTAAAAAGAGTGTGGTTCATATTGCTCGATCTCTTGAATGGCCGGATGTTGGTGGTTGTCAATATTATTGAAGAAAATTTCTGCAAGTTTTTTCCAGTACTCCTTGAGAGGTAGCAGTGATATAGCTCTTTGAATATCAGCATTTCTCACGAACCAGTTGGCATTCCTTATTTGTCTAATAGTCATATTTTGTTGAGCTTCCAATATTTTAGTATTATACTTAGCAGCGTAGGCCCATACCGGGCAAGCATAGGTGAGGAGAGGGACGAAGCATAGAGGTGAAAATCAGAAGTTTATTATGTCTACTCATGCTCGAGTTTCTTGTTATAAGGGGTAGAATCTTCTAATGTTTTTTCTGTATTTTTGTTTGGCATTGTTAAATGAAAATTCTAATTTAGATGTTAATGAAGATAAATTCCAAGATATTTTGTTTCTGAATTCCAACAGATAAGTTGGTTTTTGAGGTAGATGGCTGGTTTTTTATGTTTTTGATTCTTTCCGAAGAAGACTGCTTCGGTTTTGTTAATGTTAAGAGCAATTTTCCACTTACCATACCAATTAGAAAGGTCATTGAGGTGTTTGTTTAAAGTGCAGGCAAGATATTTAGGGTTTTTGTTTCGACAAAGAATGGCAGTATCATCGCCATAAATTGCTATAATAATATTGGATCTAGTAGGCATATTAGAAATGAAGATGGAAAAGAGCAGTGGTGAAATTTTGCTTGATAATCGACGGTCGTCTATCAATAGTTTTCAATACTTGAATTCATACTGGAAATCAAGTAGCTTTGAATCTCTTGGGAAATCTGTCCTATTCCTCCAACAACCCTTTTGTTAGGCCCTCAATGGTTTTGGAGGTGGAATGCGCAATTTATCTGCCAAGAGTGCTCCAGGCGAGTTCTATCGGACATTGTTCTAGCTATATGACTTGGTTAATCCCTTAGTGAATATCTTGATTTTCCTGAAATTCGTCTACCAGATACTATGGACTATAGATTGGTTATGTTTTCATTAAAAGAAATCGTAGTAGGTTGATTTCACCAATGAGTATGTGAACGAATTTTCCACGGTCTCATCCGTGTATCTTTAACCAGTCACAAAATTTCTGACAAGAACCTGCATCTTTGTGCGCCCATTAAAAATGATACTCATCAAACATTTGCTAGCATAGTGGCCTCTTTTTCGGAGGTTGAGGACAGGTGTTGAGATTCCCTTCAGAAAAACATTGAGCTAAAATTATTGGTTAGTCTGAACCAAATTTATGCAAATAGAACCGGTTCCCCACTAATCTCCAGTTCTAAAAAAAGTAGAATAGTAAATGGGCTTCCCCGTGTGCAGAAGTGTATGGGATGCAAACGTATCTGTCACCTGTGGCCGTCTTGAAACTGTAATTCATGAAGCTCATGAACCTATTAGTGGTTCCTACCTCATTGCATCATTCAAACTTTAGTTGTTACTGATTTGAGTCATTTGTTTTTGAATTTAGCACGATGTTTCAGGGGAAAAATCCAGTTCGAAATTCTGTGTGGTTACTGAGCGCAAATTGCCTCGTGTGACAGAGATGAATGTCTATTAAATCCATGTTAATCCATATTGTAACGGGCAAATGACGACGATCACATGAATAATATACCTAGAAAACCTTTAAATGGCCCCAAGAACTATAGCCTATACTTTCAATCTGCAGATCCAATCCCTTTAAACTATTTATTATATATATATTATATATATGTAGCTAGTTTTACTGTTTATTATTATATAAATATATATTTAATATATAATTTTCGAATATTATGTACAATTTGCAATGTAACAAAATTGCAAAGACAATTTTATTTCAATATGAAAGTGAGATTTTTCAATAAAAGTTAAACATTTGGAATTCTACAGTTTTTTTTTTAATGTTGATCTTATGCGGTTTTGCTCTTACATTAAATTCTAAATTTCACGGTTATATCGACCAAGCTGATTATATGTATAAATATTTATATCTGTATATATATTTATGTATAATTTTCGATTAATGTACAAATTATAATGTTTCAAAATTACAAAAACAATTTTATTTCAATGTGAAAATGAGATTTTGAGGAAAGGTTAATCGTTTTGAATTCTACAGCTGTTTTTTTGTATTATTGTAAATTTTTTATTTTACCGAAATTTTTTTTTTTTTTTAGAAAACTAAATATACCCGGGTATTTCTCATTTAATAGAGAGTTTTTGCCTACCGTATTTTGGACGTCCGCTAGCTTTTTCTCCCTAGCGCGCATGCTCATAGGAAAATTGCGCATGCGTATCTGTAATATTTCCTACGAGCATGCGCGCTAGTTAGAAAAAAGCTGACGGACGTTCAAAATAAGGTATGCAAAAACTCCTAATAGCGGAATTGTATTTGTAGTGTGTATGTGAGATATGGGGAGGGGTATTTTTAAATAGCAGGATTATAATTCTGCTCGAATGAGTGAATAAGACAATTCCATTACCCTTTTTTGATTGATTCTATAAGTATTGATATCCCTAACAATGCCTCCTAAGGTAACAAAAAAAAAAAACGAATGATCAAATCAGTTTTAACTATATTCATTTTCCTGCCACTTTACATTCAGTCTACTGTCTGACAAAATATAAGAAAAATTAATACCGGATAAATAGTTACTTATAAGTATTAAAATACTGTATTTAATATTTCTCTTGAATTTATAAGACTTTCAAGAAGTTGATTTTAATTCTTTTACGAATTGATACTTTTGTCGTTTAATACTTTTATATAAATTAAAAAAACATTATATTTTTTCATTTATGGACATTGAACAAAGACCTAATAATCCATCAAATTATTATGGTAATTTTGTTTTAATGCAAAGTCGTTAATTTTATACCTCTTTTTTATTTAGATTTTATGAGTTAAGAAAATCATTTTAATTTCTTTTTCGATGTATATTGCAACAAGAATAGTTTTAATCTTTTGAAAATCCCAGACAGTTTTCATATTTATGCATTGATAGAAGTTCATAATGAAGTCTAAGTTTGTGATAGTTTTGGTTGTTGAAGAATCTTCAAAAGTACTCTTATAAAGATGACTACAGGCAATTTCTCGCTTTTTAATCACTGTCTTGATCTAATACATTCTTTTGTAAGAGCCAAGGTATTTTAGACTTTTGTTAAATATTCGTTAATATGTAATTCATAACATCGGCATACTTCAATGATTGATATAGTGTTCGCGCAATTAATTTACATTATTCAATCAGAGTAGCTTAAATGAAGTTAAGGTAATTTATTATAAATTAATAATAAGAAAATTAAAATATGTTTCAATGTATATTGCAACATCAATGTATTTAAATCATTTGAAAATCCCAGACAGTTTTCATATTTATGCATTGATAGAAGTTCATAATGAATTCTAAGTTTGTGATAGTTTTGGTTGTTGGAGAATCTTCAAAAATGCTCTTACAAAGTTGACTGCAGGCAATTTTTCACTTATTAATCTATTACTTTCTTCGAATTGAGAAATTGAGACTTTTGTAAATGGTTGGATAGTAAGTAATTCATAACGACAGCATACTTCAATGATTAAAAAATGCTGTTCGTGTAATTCATTTAAATTATTCAGTTAGACTTCTTTAAATGAAGTTAAGGTAATTTATTACAAATTAATAATAATGCAAAAAAAAAAAAAAACTATTTTCTAAGTTTCTTTTTATTTTTATTTTTGTACAAGAATAATTTTTGGATTAAATATTAACCTCCATATAAAAAGATCTAAAGAATTTTCAATGAATGAAGAATACGTTGTATATAAGGAATTAATAAAAATGTAAATTTAAATTGAAAGCTTTTAAATTAATATTGATTCAAAAATTTGCTAAGTCAGCATTATCACTATTTCTATAACCATAATTTTTTATCTGAAATCAAACAAATTAATTTCTGTTAAAAATATATTTTATATATATACTTTAACATAAATTATTCTTTTGGAGGAAAAATTCATATAAAGTGTTTTTAAAATATTCTGCCCTTGAGACAAATTGTAACGAAGTACTTATCAAATTATTCAAACAAAATTTGATACATTTTATTTCAGATAAATTAGGATATACAATGAATTTTAAGACGAAAAATAGAACATAAAATTTGAAAGGAACGATAAACTTTTCAAAATTGAAAATATTATCCATAATATATCACTTAATATTTCTAATTAAGTTAATAAATTCAACAATTAAGTTATTTGTGATTTTTTTAGATGAGTTTAATCTTCGCTGTCTGTCTTACAAGAAAATCAGAAAATCTCCAGTACAACATATACGATCCTTTATACATCATATATTGTTTATGTATATGCTATCATTTTTAGGTTAACAATTTTAGTATTATATATTCATTATATTAAAAATATTTATTGTCTCCAAAACATGTAACAGGTTTGGTATAGACGTAGATAACTTCATATTATAAGAGCTAAAGGAGTTTAATTTCGCTGTCTTTCTTACAAGAAAATCAGAATATCCCATGCAACATATAATTTTTATACATCATATGTTGTTTATCTGTACGCTGTTATTTTTTATTTTACATTTTTAATATTATACTTTCATTGTATTAAAAAATAATTGTTCTCAAAAACCTGTAGCATGATTAGTAAAAACGTAATTCATTTTATATAATTAAGCGTAATATTTCTTATAATAGCAAATTATTTATTATATTTTTTCTATGATATTAAATATTATGGACACTTCAAGTAAGTTGTTATGAATATAAAGAAGAAAATCTTAGATTTGAATTAATACTATTTCACCATATCCATGATATATCAAAGTTCCCAAGAAGGTTTAATCAGTAGCGATTGGCAGTAATCCCCACTAAATTAAAATAACTAAGTCAAGATACGCTATCTTTAGCGCACGTATTAGATATCATTAAAATAAAAGTACTTACGTATTAACGCCATCGCAGCTAAAGATTTGGCGGTTTTTTTTTTAGTGGCGCCAATCTACACTTAGCATTTTTGTGACAAATCATAAAATATATAAAACACTTTATTTAAAATCAAAACACTTTCAAAATTCAAAACACTTTATTTAAAAGCAAATTAGTAAATCGGATTTTCGGTGGAAAATGGGCCGATATAGAGTTTTCAACATAGATAAAAAAACTCTATTTTGGCGCATTGGCAGCTCTTTATTGGCGCAACTTCTGCTGAGGTGGCGTTAATACGTAAGTACCAAAATAAATTATTCTTATGTTGCATTTTTTTTTTTCCAGAATCTATATAACATGCATGAAAAATTGTAATTAAAAATTTTCGTATCATTTTATGAAAGAATAATTCAAGGAATGAATAAACAAAGAAATAAATATCATCACAATATAGTATTTTTAATTTGCGTAGTTTATTTCTAGTATCTATAGTACGCATCAATATAATTAAACTTAAAAGATCTGGAATTATTTTATGAAATATTATTTCCAGGAATGGATAAACAAAGAAATAAAAATTTATTTTTATTTAACTATAATTTTAAAAATCAAAATAATTTAACTCATAATCTGATAAAAATTGACATTTATAATAGAAGTATATTATATATTTATATTAATTAAACTGAAACATATAATAAAACAATCATTCTTGTGTTATAGTTGTTATTTTGAACTTATATCACTAGAAAGAAGCTGATAAAGTGAGTTTCTCATTAAATGAAATATAACGATGCAAGGTATATAAATAAAAATGTGCTATTACTTTATGAAATTTCTAAATCAATTAAAATTTTAATAAACACATGTTAAAGCCACCTAACAAGATAAAAAAAAAAAATTGATGTTATAGTATCATTTGATAAATTTTCAATTTTAAATTATTCATCAATCCAAACACAAGAATTATTCCTTCAAAATGATAACTTCAAATAACTTAAAGAATTAATTATAAATCCATTGCAGAAACTTGATCCTTAAGGGAAATCCTCCGACAGATCAGACATTTAACAGCCAAAGCGCTGTAATTAGTGAGTGTATCTTGCTTAAATATGTATCGCCCAATGTCTGAAACCGATTCACGCCAGAGACTATATTTAATAAGCTTTTCTCCTTCGAAGAACAGATTATTAAAGGTTCCGATTCAATAATGTATTGCGATTAAATTATGAATATATCACACAACTTTAAAATAAACTCAGTAGTTTGTGCTGTACAAATTCGCTCTAAAATTCATCAGTTTTCAATTAATAATCAAACTCGTCTTATATTACTTAAAATGCTAAAATTATTATGATAAAATGATTATATTACTAACTAAATCAATAAGCGTATGTATTTGAAAAGTCATTAAGGCTAATGTGTAATTCATAAGAGAAGTCACTACTAGCAAAGTTTATTTAAGTAATACTTATTGCACATAAAAATAGTTTTTATTAAATTAGAATACAGTTAGTATCTCATTTCGATAACAATAAATTTATGAACATACTACTCATTTGCTGTTCAATTTTTTTCTTTTTGAACATTTGAAACCTACCTGTAGGAAATAAATTGTAGGAAAAGAATTTACTTAAAATGTAAATATATTATGACAAAATGATTATATTACAAACTAAAGCAATAAGCGTATGTATTTGAAAAATAATTAACTTGAATTCAACGTGATTTCTGTTTTTTCTAAATGTCTTTTGATAAGACAATAATCAAAAGACATCAAAGATATTCTATTTTTTTAAATGCAAAAAGTTCTGAAGACATAAATTATTTCTTATTATTAACGATGATTTAGAACTTCCTTTTTTTTCAAATGGGAAATAAAAATCAAAACATAACAGGATATTAAATAATGGTTTCTTAAATCTATGAATAAATTATAAAATTAAGTAAAGTCGACTTTGGACCCTATTTTTATACAAAATATATATAAGAAAATAAATTTTTAATAGATGCTAAAATATAAATAAAATGCTTGGTTGTGAGAGAAGTTAGGGTCTAATTGCCGAGTGACTAGTGCTCTGGGGGAGCCACAGTTTTTGGTTCGAGTCCGGCGACATCATGGTTATTGTGGTGGTACGGAATCCAGTTTAATCCGTAGGTCCCTGCCTTTTGTAGAGCGTTGGACGTTGAGCTAACAATCCTATCCCGTAAAAGAAAACATCTCCTGTTTCAGTATCTGCCAGTAGGCAGACGGCCATGATCCGATATGGACTGGGTGACAAGGTTTAGATGGAATCTATTGGCAGATGTCTCTACTTTTCATGCAGAAATAATGCTGGCTAAGGGTGTTTGGTGGTTCAGTATATCTACCTCCTCGTGGTGCATCTGGTAACACTTTTCAGTGGCTAAAAGATCTATAATTTGGCATTATGTTAGACCGTAATGAACTCTGTTTCAGCATGTTTTGGTATTCTGTAGTGCTTTTTAGTTATTTATGGAATCTATTTTTTTGTCTCTAACTTTTTAATCTGCCATTGAAATAAAAAAAAAAAAAGAAGTAATTTCTCATATTTGGAGTGCATTCGTAAAAATATATAAATAAGTGACTAAAAAGGGTGAGGTTTAATATGTCAGGCGATAATCATTTTTATATTTATAAATAAAGATTTGCAAAAAATAACTTTAAGGTATTTCAAATGTATATGTAAACTATTCACAACTTCAACTTTCAGAAGAAATGTTCCAGAAAGTAAAATATGTAATTTAATTCACATAATATATTCTCCGAAATTCCAAGCATCATCAAAATAAAAATTTTAAAAATCATTATATTTTGCTGAAGAAAAATTTTTTTTTGGCACACCGTTGGCATTCATTCAAATTTATAAGACCTGAATGGCCGAGTGTCTAGCGCTTGCCACAGGTATCGGGTTCGAAATCATGGCGGTGCCATGGATGTTTGTAATGCAGCTGGGAATCCACTTTAAGCCGTAGGTCCCGGTCTCCCATGACTGTAAGAGCGTCACGGAGCCAAAGTCAGACTTCTACCTAGGGGTGCTCCATCACAACAGAAGCTGCTTCCTTCCCCTTCAATCATTCCGTATGGAACACATATGTACGAGAAACAACAAACAAAACAAACATGGGAATGAATAGAAATTACCGACATAATTTGAAATAATATATAATATCCAAATCATGATAATAGAAAACCGAAATTATAAGGCATGATAATATTTACTTCATAGTGTTTCATAATCAAAGTCATCCAAAATTATTTTTAGAATATTTTTAAATGAATTTAAAAGTAATTATTGGCAATTACTAGTATGGAAACTTTTTAGTAAGCGTACATCATGGATACTCAGTACTCTTTAGAAAATATAATATCTAAAAATTGAATAAATAATTGAAGTTAAAAACATAACAAAAATGTTTCAAATAAATAAGTGTGAGGTAATTTCAATAAATTACAAAACTTCGCTCATTAAAAGTATAAAACAAAACTGTAATATGGATAAGCAGAAAAGAAAAAAATTAACATAATTGCATTTTTGTTATACAGTGATCTTTCAAATGTTTCATTTTTTATGATTAGAATCATTCTCTATACTTGTACGTTTATTTTAAATATGTATTATGTGTAACAATCAAATCATTAGTTTATCATTTTTAATAAAATTTATAATTAAACAATGAATCAATTAGCTCCTTTATTTCATTCAAATATCCACTGTCAATATTTTTCATTGTTAAAAATCATGGAAAAGCATTCACTAAGTATACAAAATAGCTCAAAAATATTTTAATTAATTTTTTTTTTTTTAAAATTGCTTTGAAAAATATTCTGAAATTCTGTTTTATTAATAGTTCATCTAATATTTTAAAAATTAATATAGAAAAGATATTTTTTTAAAAACTTAATAATAACAAGAAGAATTTGATGTACATTCATTTAATAAAGGAAAAAATTATAAATCTTTTATGAAATTATAAAAATAAAATCATAAAAATTTTTTTTTTTTTAAAAATTCAATAAAATATGTATATTTATAAAATCAAAGACGAAACATATTTCGTTTTAAAATATCTTTGTTGTTTCACTTAAAAATATTTTTTAAAAACTAGAATCCAAAAATACTGGGAAAAGCAATTTCATTTATAATATGTGACAAAGATTAAACCAGTTACTTTTTAAAAAAAGCATAATATTTGTTAAACAACATAATTTGTGAAAAAATTTGTGCCAATTTTTAAAAATAATAATTTAGCTTCCATTATAAATACGTATATATAATACACAGCACTTTTTTTATTAATTAAATCATCATACAGTTCACTGCATTTAAAAATAGAGTAGAAAAATGTTAGAATCCATTATCTTAGCACCGAAAGTAATTGGTTTTTTTTTTCTCTTTTAAGCGTAATGAAGCATCAAGGCTTTGCCTTTCTCTCTCATATTAATTTATAAATTTTTATAAATCCAATTTCATCCATGAACAGTAAAATACATTTTATTTAAAAAGAATATCTCAAAATTTTATTTATTTGTTCGGTAAAATAAAAAAAGTTTTATCTCAGGATTTAAATGAAAGCTTTGTTCAACTCCTTTGTTGATTTGTTTGTTCAGTTAAGCAAATGAATATTTTAAACAAAACCAGATAAATATACAATTTAAATAAATTGCTTGTCTTTTTTTTGTGGACACTATAAAGATAAGCTAATAATAATAAAAAAAATAACAGCATAATTTAACACTAATCAAATATTTAACTTTGCACTTGTTAATCAAATACTTATTTATCAAAATAATGAAAAGAAAATGGATATAAAAAATAAATAGGATATTATTAAAATAAGAGTAATATTTCAAAAAATTAAGGAGAAAGTGGCAAAAAAATGTTGTTGCTAAAATATTGAGATATAAGTATAAAAACAAATCCTGTCAATATATTTTAAATGTGGGACCTGATGGCCGAGTGGCTAGCTCTCTGGCGCTCGGTACCACAAGTTTTGGGTTCGAGACCCGGCGGTGCCATGGATGCTTGTAGTGGTTCGAATCCACTTTAAACCGTAGGTCCCAGTCTAACAGGATCGTAGAGCGTTGCAGGGTATTGTTACTCCCGCATCCATAGCTTATCTTCAAGCTACACGCACCTTCTGGGTAGTGCTAAGTGAGTATGTCGGGACAGCGCTTGCCTTAAGACAAAAAACTATTTTTTTAAAAGTTTGAAAGAAATTACACATCGAAGAGAATGCTTGAATATTTTAGGATAAATGTTATTGATCTCCAAATTCCAGAATAACACGGCAAAAACAAGTAGGTTTTTATAAAAAATTACGCTGTATACGTGAAACGTGATGCTTTGTCAGAATATGATGGTGTAGCTCTTTTTGTTTAATACCTTTGGACATGGGGACGAAAAATTCTTTCAAAAATGCCTGCAATTTCTGCAAATGGAAAATGGTTCGTGAAATTTCGAGATGGCCATGTTTTAGACGTGAATACGTGACGTGAGAATAGTTATTGTATCCCAGAAACGATATTCTCGATTCAATGATTCGTTATAGGGGCCTGATGGCCGAATGGCTAGCGCTCTGGCGTTCGGTATCACCGGTATCGGGTTCAAATCCCGGCTTTGCCCATGGGTGTTGTAGTGGTTCGGAATCCACTTTAAGTCGTAGGTCCCGGTCCTAATAGGATCGTAGAGCGTTGCGGGGGCATTGTTACTCCGCGTCCGTGGCTTACCATCAAGTTACACGCGCCCCTGGGTAATGCAAAGCGAGTAACGTCTGTGCAGCGCTTGCCTTAAGGCATCCAAGACGTCCATGTCTGTTTGCCGGCTGCATTAGAAAAAAATGATTTGTTCTTACGCAGGTTCATCTGTAGCTTCTGCATGATATAAGAGAATGTTATAGGTATAGTATATAATTATCTCTCTTATGTCATTAAGATGATCTACTATCTAATATACTAGATCTATATGGTATTATCGATCTCGGTTTGTAGAGAATAATCTTCGTGAACAGATTATTGTGATTACGACTTGGCCAGCATACTCTCTGAATTTGAACCCAATTGGGCGTATTTTGCAAGGTCTATAGAGAGTCATATTTGTACAATTATCCCTAGCAATTTGCATTGTTAATTTATCTGATGAATAACGATGATGAGCCATTAGCCAAACTGCATATAAACAGGTCAAGGGTATCCCTGTACAAATACAATTGTTGGCGCAGTTCATTTATTTTATGATTTACAATGACGAGTCATTAACTGAATCGAATAGAAACAGGGCAAGGTCACACTTATGCAGCTAAATTGCAGCTTATGTAGCAGTTAACGATATTCTCGATTCAATGATTAGTTCTTGCGCAGGTTCATCTGTAGCTTCTGCGTGATATAAGAGAGAATACACATATTGGATGGTAAAGAATAACATCGTGAAGAGATTATTATGATTATGGGTTGGCCAGCACCTTCTCTGAACTTGAACCTGATTGGGCATGTTTGACTAGATCTAGAATCGTATTTGTACAGTTAACCCTCGTAGATTTCGCAGTTAATTTATTTGAGGAATTAACGATGAGACATTAGCCTAACGAATAGGAACAGGTCCATATCACTCCTCTTCTTCTTCTTCATTGGCTCAATGGCCCCATGGTGGGTCAAGGCCATTTTTAGCCTACTGACAGATTTCGAGACAGAAAGGTTCATTCTCTGTAATTTCATAATGATAGAAGAGAGAAAGCTAATACCATACAGATGTCTGATGGTAGAGAATAATCTTCGTGAACAGATTATTTTGATTACTCGTTTTTCAGTATGTTCTTTGAATTTGAACCCGATTGAGCATATTTGACAAGCTCTAGAGAGTCGCATTTGTACAGTTATCCCCGGAACTGGTACAGTTAATATATCTGATGAATTGCGATGACGAGCTATTAGTCGAACCGATTAGAAACTGGTCAATATCACTCTTTTTTTTCTACTTCATTTGCTACACAGCCCCACGGTGGGCCAAGACCGTCTGCCTACTGGCTGATTTTGAGTAAAGAGATGTTTTCTTCTGTTAGGGATGTCAGCCCTACGCCAAATACTCTATACAGTCATATTAGATAGAGACCTACGGTTTAAAGTGGAATACGAACCACCACAAACATCCATACTATAGGCGGGACTCGAACCTGAAACATGTGGCATTGAATACCAGATCGAAAGGTTAATCTTATGCAGCTAAATTGTAAAATGAAAACTATAATTTAAAGATTATGGAATATATGTACATGAGCAGAACCAACTTCAAAAACGTACATCCAAGAAAGAGAGATCTACAAATGTCACAGATGATTGCTATTTGCCACTAACTACAAGCACACACAACAACCTCTAGCTAAGATCTTTTCTTGAAAAAAAGCCGCTGCAAGGCTGAAATTTAGACTTACTGCATGTGTTTGGATTGTATTGATTTTCGCTCTACAATGATTTTCTGCACACTTTTAGGCTAATAAGACCGGGGCCTACAGTTTAACGTGGATTCTGAACCCTTAACAAACATCCATGCCTCTTCCGGGATTCGAACCTGAAGTCTATGGTACCAAACGTCAGAGCGCTAGACAAATTGATCCCAGGCTGCAACTGCATGTAGAAGACTTACAATAAAATGTTTAGTATTATGTTTTCATCTTTCACCATGCCACCGAGATGAATAATTGGTGATGTGAACATATCAATTGAGTTCAAGTCAAGTCTGTATTTCTTAGTGATTAGTCATTTTTTTCAAAATGACACAAGAATATTGTTGGTATGGTGGTAGCAGGGAACTTGCTACAATCAATAAAGAAACAAATCTGTTGGGCCTAGTGCTTGTGTGTAGGTAGGCTTTTTATTTGCACCTACCTGTATATAGAGAATTATTGTTTGATTATATAAATGATAATTTTATTTTAGTTGTTCGGTTTTAAACAAGTCCTGTAAATGGATCTTTTATCCTATAACAGGTAATATTATATCATATAGATCTCGGATAATAAAAAATTACTTTCATAATTCATTTATTATGAGTATGGATTGGCCAGCATCTTGTTGAACTTGAATCCGTAGTGGACATTTGGCATGCTCTAGGAGATATAAAGTTGCAGTTAACCTTCCCAATGCAACACTTAAAAATTTTCGGACTGTTTTTACACGGAAATGTTTTGGTACGAAAGGAATTAGTAAACATAATCATTTTTGAGCATGAAACATCATTTTTGTTCCTGTATAGTTCGAAGATTAAGATGATCACACTTCATGATTGGACCCTGGTAATTTTTTTTTTGGTAAGTTCCATTTTTATGATAAATCATTTTGTGGCTTTGATTAGTAGTTCATAAATTTTTTATTGACAGGAATTATATATTTTCTCATTTTGTGTTAAACCAGCCTGTATATTGTAATAAGAAGTAAAAACATTTTTTAATATCAATAAATATTATTATTTAATATCATAGATTTTATAGTGCTTTAAATTTAATACCCTCTATGAAACCAGTTTGGACATACTGAAAAATTATAATTTAGAATTCTGTATTTTCATAGAAATTTAAAAATATCGTAATTTTATAAAAAAAATTCTTTTTCCAATACGATATGAAACCCGTTTAATGGAATTAAATTCCAAAATGTTTTAAGAGAATGAATTATTAAATTAAAAACTAAATGAATGAATGAATTATTAAAATTAAAAATTATTAAATTGAACCCTGGTACAATGTTTTTTTGTAAGTTCCATTTTTATGTATTTTTTTTATGACAGGAAATTAACCTGTTTTTCCTTTTCTGGCTTTGATTAATAGTTTGTAAATTTTCTATTCACTGCAATTTAATATTTTTGCAAATCATAATTTTTCTTATTTTTTGTTAAGCCAGCCTATATATTGTAGTAAGAAGTGAAAAACATTTTTAATATTTATAAATATTATTACATAATATAATATATTTAATTAAAAGTACGTTAAATTCAATACACTTCTATGAAACTAGTTTGTACATATGCTGGAAAAATGTAATTTAGAAATCTGTATTTTTCCTAAAAATTTAATAGTATCATAATGTTATAAAAAATTATTTTTTTCAATAAGTTTCATTTCTTTCCTATTTAATAAGAATTAAATTTAAAAAAAGTTTTTAGAAAGTGAATTAATAATTTTAAAATTCATGTTTTATACTATTTACATTTTTTAACATTAAAAGTAAATGAAGTTTATTATTTTACTTGTTTATTAAAAAGTATGGATTCAAAATTTTTATAAAACACAGATACTATAATTAATTTAACTATTGTTATTTTATACTTTTTAATAATTTTTAAAGATCTAGGAATACAAACAATGAAAAATTTACATACTAATTTTACAGGAAAGTGCAAATATTTACAAGTTACTTAGACACATAAGCACAACTACTTTTTACTTGTTAAATTTTCATTGACAGCCTGCAAATACCATTAAGACATTTCTAAAAATGTCTTTAGACAATAATTTATTATATACCAGAAACTACTTCAACTCTGTTAAATATAACTCCAATTTCTTTATATTTATTTTCATATTTACCAAGAAAATAGAAAATTAGTTTGAAAATTATTGAAGATTGAAAGATTACCAAGAAATTAGTTTTTTTTTTTTTTTTTTTCGTTTAGCATACTGAGAAGTGCATGATTTCAAACTAAAGATATTTTTAAAAGAAATAAAATTAATTAAACAATTTAACTATATATGATTGCATAAATTTATTTGATTTACATTTTATGTAAACATTTACATCCTTACAGAAAAATTAACACTATTTGTTACACGCTGGTGACACAGTTTTTTTAGCATACCATTATCTTTTCTTTAACAAAGTGGATACTTCAATATATATAAAAATACATTATGTTAATTTTTTTTTTCGATTCTTTTGATAATTTTTTGTTTTCTTAATGTAAAAAAGCAACGAAATCTGAAATGGAACTTTGCAATTCCAAGTCTTAAAAAAAGCCTTTCATTGAAAAATCGATTCCACAAGATGATTTCCTGATCTTCAAGAATCTGCATGCTACTTCCTTCCCCTTATTACTTTGAAGATAAAACACAATCTTCAATTTCCTGTTATTATTCCCCTTATTTAAAAAAAATGTTTCAATGAAAGAAACGTTCTAAAAGATTGTTTCGATTATATTGAAAAGCTTTCTCGTTAATTGTGTTGATAATAAATTTTTATACAAAATGCGAATCGTTTTAATGAATTTCTGTGACTAATTTTTTCGCAAAAAGTATTATAATATAATTGAATACGATTAAGATTTTTATAATTTGTTTGCTAAATTTAATTTATTGACTAATTAAATTTATTTTTAAATATCAGAAGGCAGTAGCTAAATTTTTCTAAAATCTTTCATAATAAAATAAAATAATTTGAAGTTGTAAATGTAGAATTGGGGCCTGATGGCCGGGTGTTTGGCACTGGTGCTACAGGTTTCCGGTTCGATTCCCGGCCTGGTCATGGGGGTTTGTAGTGGTTCGGTTCGATCTAAACCTCTTTAAGCCGTAGACTCCGTCTAATATGACTGTAGCGCTTTGTGCTTTTGGCTAACAATCCTACCCCCGTAAAAAACATCTCATGTTTCGAAACTGCCAGTAGGCAGAAGGCCTCCGCTCAACATGAGGCTGTCGTGCCACTGAAGTAGAAGATGATGTAAAATTAGTAAATGCAATGTTGAATATTATTAAATATCAGTAACGAAAGATTAATTTACTGTTTTTTACAATATTAATTCTTCTTCATTGGAACCACAACCCCATGATGGTCTATTACCAGATATCGACATAAGAGATGCTTTCTTTTTGTAGTAGGGTTGCCCCAATGCTGTACAGTTATACGGGATCTACGATTTAACGTGGATCCCACCATGTCAATTAAAAGAAAATACTTTATTAAATTGTTGAATCATAGTATGGTATAATAACTGACAATAGTTGAAATATTTATCCAAATAAACAGAATAATTATGCATAAAATATAATAATTATCCAAAAATTAATAATTATCCATAAAAACACATCGGCAAAATGATATAAATATATATATGTATGCACAGGAAGGTGATTGAAGCTGAAAGGAAGAAACTGAATTTTCCGCTTAATCATAAATAAAGAT
The DNA here is from genome assembly GCA_021605095.1 of Caerostris extrusa. Lineage (NCBI taxonomy): Eukaryota > Metazoa > Arthropoda > Arachnida > Araneae > Araneidae > Caerostris > Caerostris extrusa. Next base: position 11,405 of record BPLR01000955.1, on the reverse strand, counting down.
AGATTATCATAGAAAACCAGCACATAATTTATTGGAAATATGATAATAATGTCCATATATAGCTTGCAATCATTTGTTTGATTAATTTTTACATGCAAAAATGCATTTGTTTGGATTATTTGAACTATTTTATGCATTTCTCCCTTTCTTTGCAGGCAAAAGAATGTTAAGCTCTTTACTTTTCAAAAAAATTTTTTTTTTTGTTCTAATGCAGCTGGCAAAAAAACTTGCACTTGTCTTTGATGCCTTAAGGCAAGGGCTGCACAGACGTTACTGACTTTGCATTACCCAGAGGAGCGTGTAACTTGAAGGTAAGCCACGGACGCGGAGTAACATTGCCCCCGCAACGCTCTACGATCATGTTAGACCGGGACCTACGGTTGAAAGTGGATTCCGAATCACTGCAACATCCATGGCACCACTGGGACTCGAACCCGAAACCTATGGTATCGAACACCAGAGCCACTCGGCCATTCAAGCCCGCTTTTTTAATAGTAGTAGTAGTAATAATAGTAATAATAACTAATTATAATTGAAGCACATTTAATTAATGCATTTATCTAATATGGAGGATCCTCTAATTTAATGTATTCCATCTTTCATTTTAACTGATGCTTTCTACTTAACCAAATGAGTATTTGGCATTATTTGAAATCTCTAATGTTGTAATTATATATCAATTCAATTTCGTAATCTTTGGCACCATAACCATTGGCACAAAATAAAGATAGGTTCGTCGCTCTACGGTCATCCTTCTGTCTCACGAGGGCGTAACAGACCGGGACTTACAGTTTAAAGTGGATTCCGAACCACTACAACGTCCATGGCACCGCCGGGACACGAACCCGAACCCTGTGATACCGAGAGCCAGAGTTCTAGTCACTGGCCATTCAGGCCCCACTTTTTCAAAATACGCGACAGAAAATATCAACGATGATGAGTGTGTAATTGCTAAGAATTCAACATTTAATTATTATTTGTCAAGAAAACTTTTTTAATTCTTAATAATATTTCTGTATGTAATTATGGGCACGGCAAATATGTTGATGCCTGAGCGAGGGATACCTTCTTTAAATCTTTATTACTTGTCTACCTAGATGGATCTTAATGTTGGAAAAGTTGATATTGTGTTTTATGCCATGGCTCGCAATGTTAATGATACTTGAGTCCTTGAGTTACTTAAAGTTTATTAGATTTTAATTCAGCCATAATTTAATAATTTTTACAAATCTTTATATTTCTGTATGAATAATTTATTAAAAGTTCTTTCTTGATTTTTAAGATAAATTCTACAAAAACTTTTAATAATGTTATTTATTAGAAGACCAATTTCAATAACAATAAGTAATTCCTTAAAGTTATTTAAAAAACTACTAAATTTGTTGGATGAAAACATTGTTTATTGATTTCTAATTTTTAATGGCTGGAAGATCGGAATTAATGTTAGGCGTTAATTACCGTAATCGTATGCAATGCTTGAATTTTTTTAGAGCAACTGACAATTAACTATTTCGATGACCTTCGAAAATGTGATTTTCCAGATTGTCAGTTCCAGTAGAATGAAACAAATCTCTTAAATGGGGTAAGCGTATCGGCACACAAAGGGAAACTTTGGGGTACTTCAAAGAATAGAATCAATATGCTTTGCAAGTGTATGATCGTGTATTTCGTGAGTGCTAGGTCCTTTCATGCAATAATATTCTCTAAACGACATTAATAGTCTCTGGGAGCTCAATGTCATAAATGCATCGACTTTAGAGATTAAGGGCATGAAGACGTGTGTAAGCAAAGCGGAAGAAAGGGAAGATATTTCCAGTGTTTATATAGTATATACTCGTTGTAACGTGCTTTTATTATTTTATATGGGATACAATTTTTATTTATTTGTTTATTTCTTCATTTATTTTTTCGTCTTTGAGATAAATGGTCCAAACAGTTTAGAGTTCTCTGCCATAGAGGACTGCAGAATGATGTTGGTGTTATATATTACCGTACATAATACAACTATGTATTTATATCCGTATAAAAAATGAGTGATTTGAATAAAATAAATGTAGTTCAATTAATATAATTAATTTAATTTACATGTAATAAATTTAATTTCATATTTACAACTAATTGCATTGTATTGCATTTTCATGCATTGCAAAAGAAGGATTACTATATTTACATAAAAATATATGTTTTTGAAGTAACAGATTTTGTTCACATATTTTTTTGATAATTTTTTTTTAAATTCATTTATCATTATCATTATTTATCATTACTTAGCATTGAAATTAAAAGAATAATAATAAAAAAAAAACTAAAGATTCATCAGAAAATTAATTCTCAAAGGTGTAATAATGAAAAGAAAAAAGATTTATTTGAAAACTGAATTTGTCTTTTAAATGATATCTCAATTACTAAAAATTATTTGAAATATGGGTTATATTCCTATTAATATCTCTTTATCTAGAGCTGATTATTAATATTGCATATCTTTCTCCAATTACCATTTTGATTATAAAGCTGAATGGTTCTGGAAATAACATAAAGGCTTTGGTAATAATTAAAAAGAAAATGAAAATAAATATTATGTAGGAGAACACTTTCATTCTACTTTCTATTTAATCTTTACATTACCACTCTAACAGAATTAAAGATGTGCATATTCTGTAAAAATTTATTTTATTACAACAAAAGGAATAATTTTAAATCCAAATAATTTAAGGCAATTTACAAATATAAAAATATTTAATGCATGGAAAATATATTAAAATAATTTTTAAAATCCTATATATTGTTCGATAATTCATTAATCCCCATTTATTACAATTCATGACACGAAAGCCCAAAGGTGGAGGAGGTCCCCATTGTGGGAGATCCCTTCCCCCCCCAAAAAAAAAAACCCCCTCCAAATTAGAAGTTTCGAGGAATTTCTATCTTTAGCCATTAATTCTCTTTATTTCTTAAAAATAATATTGACACCGTTTTTTTTAATTCCCTCTAATAGTTTTAAAGGAGCTTGATTTTTAAACTAAATAGCTGGAAGGGCTAAATATATTTTACAAAACCATCATTAAACGATTTAAAAAAACGCTTTATTTTTGATTTTCTATCTTAATAATAGATGCATTAAGAAGAGGAAGGAATAATCCAAACTATTATTTTTCTGTAAAAAAAGAAAATTTTAATCTTTTAATTTATGCATTGACAGAAAAAATAATGATAATACCTAATTTTATTTTTAACTGCAACGATATCTTGTCGCCAAATAGATTGTTCTGTGTAAAAGTCTTTAAAATGTAATCCTCTCTTAATAAACACCTTTACTATTTTAATTATTTTTAATGATGGCTTACATGATCTAACATTGTCGGATTACAGAAAATAAAATATTTTCGACTTAAAAATCTTATTTTAGAAAAAAAAATATTGAGTTAAAGTGCAGAAAAAAAATCAGGGGTAATTTTAAATCGCGAATAAAAATCAATTTTAAACGATTAAACATTATCCATTTGTTAAATACTAAAAGGAAAAAAATGTCTAAATAATTATTTAAACAACAGATTGTAAGAAATACATATAAGACTTTTATAATAGTTCATTTGAAACAAACATAAAATACATTAAAAAACAGAAACACATTATAAAGATGTACAATTTGAATTTCTAAAACAATAAAAAAATACAAGCTTTATAGATTCAACAAATATAAGTATCACGCCATATGATAGAGCTATATATTTGTTTGGATGAAACTGTAATAAAAAACACTTGATAATTAATAATAACTAGTGATATTTTTGATACAGATTTTTAACTTTGTCTAACATGATTTTTAATTTCATATTTGGATTGTGCATATGAAGTGAAATTCATGAATGTTTTTATTTTATTACTACAACTATTATTATGTGCTGCTTGTTATAGATTCCAAATTATTAGAGGTTTAGGTAGTAAACCAAAATTCTTACGTTATATATAGAGAGAGAGAAAAGATATATACAGATAGATGGCGAAATTTGTGCATTTATTTATTATTTTGTCATTTATAAATAGAATTATAACAGATTCTTATTTGTGTGCATTTTAGAAATTTTAAAATAAATCAATTTTTATAAGTGGCGCAAAAGATTAAAAACAGTGATCAAAATCCTTATTTATAATGGGATAATAATGAAATCTTATTTATCTTTTCAACACTATTTATGATTATAAAATATTATCTCAACTAGAAGCATATGGGTCTACCGTTTTCATCTCGTATAAAATAAAATAAAATAATAATTTGAATTTAACAATGTATTTTTTCCATTAAATATATATTTTTCAGTAAAATATGTATACATAACAAAGTAAATATTATTTTTGAATAAAATATGAGAAATATATGCTCTTCATAAATCACAAAAAATATTTAATATCAAAAATCTAATAATATTTGTTAAAATTATGATATATATCTCACAAATTAATTTTCTAATTAATTAATTTTTGCTTTTAGTTATTAAACTAAAAGTAAAAGACTAAATAAAACTAAGTAAAGTTTAAGACTAAAAAATTTTTTCATCAATAAAACTCATATTGAGTTATTTAAAAGATAGTTGACTAGTGATAGTTGATAGACATAGCACATCCCTTCATTTTGAATAACAATACATGAAATTATTCAATACAGAAATACCGTCTATCAATAGCTTTCAATACTTGAACTCATACTGTTCGGATTGTATGTGTTAAGAAAATTAGTTTAAATTTTTTGGCAATGTATATTGCGACAAGAATAATTTAAATCTTAAAATCATAGACAGTTTTAAAATTTATGCATTGATCGAATTTCATAATTGAGGGCTAAGTTTGTGATAGTTTTAATAGTTGAATGATCTTCTAAAGCACTTTTATAATGATGACTGCAGGCAATCTTTCGCTTTTTAATTTCTGTCTAGAACGAATGCAATCTTCTGTATGAGACAATGTTAGGAATTTTAGACTTTTATTGAAATGTTCTTTAATATGTAATTCATAGCATCAACATATTTCAATGATTGGAATATGGTTCGTATAATTAATTTAAATTATTTAATTAGACTTGTTTAAATGAAGTTAAGGTAATTTATTAACAATTAATAATAATAAAGTGTATATTGCAACAATTAATAATAATAAAATGCATATTGTATATTATATTTTCTATGTATATTGCAACAAGAATAATTAAAATCTTTTGAAAATCCCAGACAGTTTTCATATTTATGCATTGATAGCAGTTCATAATGAAGTTTGTGATAGTTTTGGTTGTTGAAGAATCTTCAAAAGTACTCTTATAAAGATGACTACAGGCAATTTTTCGCTTTTTTAATCACTGTCTTGATCGAATACATTCTTTTGTAAAAGCCAAGGTTACGAATTTTGTACTTTTGTTAAATATTCGTTAATATGTAATTCATAACATCAGCATACTTCAATGATTGAAATAGTGTTCATGTAATTAATTTACATTATTCAATCACAGTTGCTTAAATGAATTTAAGGTAATTTATTATAAACTAATAATAAGGAAATTAAAATATTTTTCAATGTATATTGCAACACCAATATATTTAATCTTTTGAAAATTCCAGACATTTATTAAAATCTATCCATGGATTGAAGTTCGTAATCAGGACTAAGTTTGTGACCGATTGGCTTGATGAAGATTCAAAAGTACTCTTATAATGACTTGCAGGCAATTTTTCACTTTATTAATCTCTGTCTAGATCGAATGCATTCTTTTCTAAGATGATAGGTTACAAATTTTAGACTTTGTTAAATATTCGTTAATATGTAATTCTGAACATCAACATACTTCACTGATTGAAATAGTGTTCGTGTAAATAATTAAAATTATTCAATTAGACATTTTTAAATGAAGTTAAGGTAATTTATTACAAATTAATAATAATGCATAAAATCTATCAAATTTAATCATTTAATTTTTGTTAAGTAAATATGATTTCATATTTTATACAAAAATAACTTTTTGAATTTAATACATATAAAAAGACCAAAAGAATTTTCATTGAATAAAGAATACATTATATATAAGGAATTAATAAAAATGTAAATGTAAATTGAAATTTTTTAAATTAATATTTTGCATAGTCAGCATTATCACTAACTATTACTATAACCATATTTTTTATCAAAATTTAAATCAAACAAATTAATTTCTGTTAAAAATATATTTTATATATTTACTTCAACATAAATTATTCTTATGGACGAGAATTTCGCATGAAGTGTTTTTAAAATATTCTGCCCTTGAGACAAATTGTAACGAAGTACTTATTAAATTATTCAAACCAAATTTAATACATTTTGTTCTTCAAATAGGTTAGGGAATACAATAAAATTTAAAACAAAAAAATGAAACAGAAAATTTGACGGAAACCAAACCAACATTTCAAAATTGAAATTATTACCTCTAATATATAAATTAAAAATTCTAATTAAGTAAATAAATTCAGCATGTAAGTCATTTGGGACTTTTTTTAAATGAGTTTAATTTCGCTGTCTTTTTTACAAGGAAATCAGAATATTTCTAATGCCAAATGTAATTTTAATAAATCACGTATTGTTTACTTATATGCTAACATTTTGGTATTATATTTTCATTTTATTAAAAAATAAGTACAAAAATATAAAAGCAGATTTATAATTATAATTAAAAGAAGCAGATTATTTATAATTATCTGTTTTTATTAAATATTTTGGACACTTCGAATAAGTTGTAATAAATATAGTCAAGAAAATCTTAGAATTGAATTAATCCTCTTTTACCCCATCCATAAAATATCAAAAAGATTCCTGCGAAGGTTTAATCAGTGATTGGTAAGCGTATTGGCGAAGGTAGTAATTGGCAGTAATCCCCTAAATTAAAAGAACGAAGTAAATATACTTCAGCTTTAGCGCAAGTATTAGATATCATTAAAATATATTTTTTTATTTTGCATGGTTTATTTTAAGTACCTGTAGTACGCATCAAACTAATTACACTTAAAAGTTTTCGAATTATTTTTCAAAGACTCATTCATGGAATGGATAAACGAAGAAACAAAATTGTTTTTTGAAAATTTATTTCAATTTGAAATCTAACGTTAAAAATCAAAATAACTTAAATAATATATATAAACAAATCTGATAAAAATTGGCGTTGGTAATAGAAGATCAAAAATGAGACGCATGCTAAAGCCACCTTTCTTATCATTCGTGTGTTGCAGCTATTATTTTTAAGCTTATGTCACTAGAAAGAATCTGATAAAGGTAGTCACTCATTAAATAAAATATATTGGTGTAAATTATATTATAAATAAAATGCGCTATTTTTTATGAAATTTCTAAATCAATTAAAAATATTAAAAAAAACACATGCTAAATTCACCATTCTTATAATCCATGCATTATAGTTATTATTATTTAAACTTATTTCAATAGAAAGAAGCTGATAACGCTAGTCATTCATTAAATAAAATATAATGCTATAAGCTATATTATTAATAAAAATCTATTATTTATGCAATTTCTAAATCAATTAAAATTTAAATAAAACGTATTTATTTAAAATGTATTATCTTATATAATTTGGGGGCCCTGAATGGTCGAGTGGCTAGCGCTCTGGCGCTCGGTACCACAGGTTTCGGGTTCAAATCCCGGCGGTGCCATGGATGTTGTGGTGGTTCGAATCCACTTTAAACTGTAGGTCCCGGTCCTAATAGGATCGTAGAGCATTGCGGGGGCATTGTTACTTCGCTTCCGTGGCTTATCTTCAAGTTACACGCGCCCCCTGGGTAATGCAAAGTGAGTATGTCTGTGCAGCGCTTGCCTTAAGGCATCCAAGACGAAGCTGTCTAAGTGTTTGCCAGCTGCATTGGAAAGAAAAAAAATATAATTTGGGTTCAGATAAACAGCTTGGTTTCCTTTTTTTTTTTTTTTTTTCGTATAGTTAGATTTTTAATCATATTATTGAATTACTTTCTAATTTCGTTATTTAATTTCATCAAAATTTTATACATTTTAATACTCGAATACCCTGTCGTACATTTGTAAAGAGATATTTTGATTATTTTGCTACTTTTTAAAATTTTATCTTTTGGGTTGTTCATCACTTTTTGGGTAAGGAATAGCCTTGACAAGTTCGGTGGATCCTGCCCCAAAATAAATTCAATAGTAATCTCCTCCTCAATGAACAACAGTTTCACAAAAAAACGTCTGTGCGATTTAAAATTCGAATAGAACATGCTGTTTGCATTACACGCAAAGTATTTCGTAATGAACTTGGCAAGCCGCAATTTTCTGATGTGCCCAATTTTAAAGTGTTCGATTACTCCATACAGAATAATGGAGTAATCTAAATAGTTCTAAAAGGATAATTTGGCATCTTTATCCAGAGTTGAAGAAGAATTTTTTATTATAAGCATTTGGGATTTTGATATACATAAGAGTAAGATAGGAGTTAATTTGAATATTAAATTCTTTTGAAAGAAAAAAAAAAATCCATTACATTACTGTACATGTCAATATGGGATAGAACCATAAAAGGCATACAGAATTCACGGAAAACAATATTAACTTATTAAGGAGAAACATTTTTCCACTTCAGGGAAGTGAAAAATTAAATTTTTCATTTACAACAATCTTATTAAAGGAGCAAAAATTTAAAAAATGGGGAAAAAATTACACTAGCTATGAAACGTTGTTAAAGCACAAAATCAGTCCAAAACGATTACAACTATATTAATACAAGAAGCACTTTTCTTGGCCCACCATTTTCATGTATTTTTTTAACAATTTGCCACCGAAGTCAAGCATCATTGGGCGCGGTCAGTACTTGGGTGGGTGACCACCTGGGAACACCGCGTGCCGTTGGCATTCACAAATTTGGGACCTGAATGGCGAGTGTCTAGCGCTCTGGCGCTTGGTGCCACAGGTTTTCGGGTTCGAGTCCCGGCGGTGCCATGGATGTTTGTAGTGGTTCGAAACCACTTTAAGCCGTGGGTCCCGGTCTCATATGATTGTAAGAGCGTCACGGAGCAAAAGTCAGGCTTCTGCCTACGGGTGCTCCATCACTACAGAAGCTGCTTCCTTCCCCTTCAATCATGAGTACGTATGGGCTCGTGGGCTTGGCCAGCCAAGTGGGATAAGAAACAACTGCATTTTCGGAAAAAAAAAACAACAGCAATTTGCAACAGCAACAGCATAAGACACAACAGCAATTTGCATTTTCGTTCCTTCTTCATTGGCGCAACATCCCCATGGTGGACCAAGGCCTTTTGCCTACTGGCAGATTTAGAGACAGAAGATGTTTCCGTTTTAGAGTAGGGTTGTCAGTCCTATGCTCAACAATATACAATCATATTTGACCGGGTCCTACGGCTTAAAGTAGATTCCGAACCATTACAAACATCCATGACATGAACGGGACTACAACAATACTTCAACAATAGAAAAAAAAATTGCAAAATTTTCTAAAAGGTATGGTTAATTATTGTAACAAAATTATCATGCGAGTCCAAATATACTTTTTAATAATCAAGTACGTTTCCTATACACTGCTCAGCGATAGATAGCAGAAAGTAGAGAAAAATATTTTATATAGTTCTGCGTTTTCATAACGCCAGTTTTAAACGGGGTATTGCCTAAGTCGATTTTATAATAACATCTTTAGTCCATTATCCGTGAACATGCATTTAATCAACTATCGATGATTACCCAAATAGACTTCTCACTAGAATCTACAACAATGCCCAAGGCTTCTTTAGTGCAATGAGTGCTGATCTAAAATGGGACAATAATTAGAATTTATGAAAATTTCATCCGAGATTCTCAAGGGGTAAATGATAAAGCATTTAACATATAAAAAGAAAAACAAAAGTAGAAATATGCGCAATGAATTGTTTTGAATGATAATTTTGTTTTACTCAAAATAAGGGATGACAAAAATTTACATATTGACAATACAATGAGGAAGGGTTTGTCATGATTTTTTTTTATTCTAAAGTGCGACAGTTTTCCGCTGGGTTATTATTAAAATATCATTATTTTGTACTTATTGCATAATATTGCGAACATTTATAAATTAAATAGGAATATGTTTAGGATTATTTAGATTATGATGACCATATTAAATCTATAGAATAACTCATATTCGTTGATTTTTTGCTTTCTAAAACTATTAATACATACAGTAGTGTCGGTTCGAGTAGCCCCCACTCTGGGCTTGTAGTGTTGTCGGTTGTGCAACTCTGTATTGTAACTGGGTGTGCTTGGGTTGAGACTTGAGATGCAGGTTTGAGATTTTTACAGGTTTTATAGAAGGTACAGGTTTCGCTTTTATTTACATGTGCACAAACACGACACACATGCAATAATTAACACATTGAAAGATATAAAATTCTAGATTCGTAGAAAGTTTCCACTTCTAACCTTAAAACCCGATATTTAGAATGCGCGGAATATACTATCTCTTCGGGTGAGAATCTGTTGGTAAACTAATACACAGGCTTGTGCTAAATATATTTTCTCTCTGGATGAAAGATTACAAACTATATTTTCCACAGCAGAAGTGATTGAGCTGAACTAAACATTTTTCAGTTACCGCAGAGTTACCGTTTCGGTTGTGCTGTATTTTCTCTCAATGAGAGTCTCGAGGCCTACTGACCACTTCGCCGGAATCCCACAGGGGCACTCTTATAGTGCGTAGGAGGGAAACGCGGTTACATATCTAATTTATGTGTAAAATATTGTAAGCTATAAGCTGATATTAACAAATATTTGTTAATATCAGCTTATAGATGAATAATTTACAACAAATTGTTCATTGAATTATAGATTTCGCGAGATATTTTTCATTAAAGTATTTACCAGTCTTATTAAAGTCTTGCCATTTTCAACATTCTACACTCATGTCCATAAATTAAGGATAATTCAGAATCACACAGTAATTGAACTCTAAAATAAAATTTCACCTCGTAGAATTATCACACACATCTTGAAGAAGAATATGCAAATTACAGGAAACCACCAGATGGCGGGATAGTACGTCACAATGACGAGAAAAGTGTAAGAGAGGGGTATATAAGGAATGGTGGCAAAGAAGTACAATTGTTCCCCTGCTTTAAAAGCCTTTCAGTGCAATAACCGCATAGTTATGGCACAAAAGAAGCATTTGGATGATTTTTTAAGTGGTAGAATTATCGGACGACTGGAATGTGGGCGTACCCAGCTGAAAGTATCCGAGGAACTTGAATCGCCCAGAGTGTCATCTCCAAGCTTTGGCAACGATTCCAAGATGATGGTAATGTGAGTAGATGTTACAACACAGGTCGCCCCCGAGTTACAACGCCGAATGAGAACCGGTATTTAGCAGTTACTGTCAAAAGAAA
>BPLR01000954.1:0-58502 GCA_021605095.1 Caerostris extrusa | reverse complement strand
AAATATCAATAATGAGATTTTTTAAATTAAAAAAATTAATTTTTGCTAAATTTTTTTTTTAATTTAAAAAAAAATTATACTAATTTCAATTAATTGTATACATTTCAATACTTGAAATGTATACTTTTGCACATATGTTGTTAAGTTATGCTATTTTTTCAAAACGTAACTAAAAATTTGTGAAATAGAATATACAAATTTCAGTATTACTTAATAGACTTGAAATAATACAGTTTACATAACTTGAAATAATACAGTTTATTTGATATTTTATGTAAAAATATCAATAATGACATTTTTTAAAATTAAAAGAAAATTCTGCTAATTTTTTTTTTTTTTTTTTTTTTTTTTTTTTTTTTTTTTTTTTTTTTTATTTTGAAACAAAAATTATATTATTTCAAGTATTGAATTGTATACTATTTGTATGCAATTTGAAATGTCAATATTTTTCAAATGTGGCTATATTACTTTTTGAAAATAACTAAAAAGTTTGCGAAATAGAATATACAATTTTCAGTATTATTCTGGCTAAGTTATACTACTTTTTTTTTGAAAAAATAACAAACTAAAAAGTTTTATTATTTGAAAAAAATATTTTGAATATACAATTTTCAGTATTACTTTTACAATAGAATTGAAATAATACAGTTTACGTTTTTACAATATCCCCCCCTTCCCTCCTTTCATAAAAACATGATTAAATGTGATTACAGCCTGTTTAATATTAAAAAAAAAAAATGTATAAAAAAAAAAAAATGTTTTCTTTGATGTTGAAATTTTTTTTCAATTTTGAAATATTTGAGGCCGTTTTTTCATGAGTTTTATTCTACTTACAAAAACTTAATTTAAAATATGTAGATATAATTTACTAGATAAACAATTTCAGAAATAAGAGTTTACAAAAAAAAAAAGAAAACGACTAAAAACGGAACTGGTACATGACAAGATTTCAAACAAACATGTTCAGAAGAATTATCAGAAGTCGCATCTTTTTTAATGGTTCAAAAAAAAAAAAACTGGTATTGAAAGGGGAAAAATTTCTTAGAATCTCGTTTTGTTGAGCTGAATGTGGAAATGAGTTTTTGTGTTTCTTTTTTCTGCACATAGATGGCAGCAGTAGGACTGATAAGCAAAAATGTAAGTTTCAGATATCGAAACAAGTTTTTATCATTGGCTTTGATATATTCAAGAAGAATGCGTATTATGCATATAAATTAATAATAAAATAAATTGTTTTCCCCTGTATATAATCATTCAAAAATTAATTGTGAACATTTATAAGCAATATTATTCACTATTTTAAAAATATATATTGTCCTATACAATGGGGAAAAAAATATGTAATGGAAGTGCAATAAGAAGATATTACACTAAATTAAATTAAAGAAAATGATTTCATGAAATATTCTGCTCATTTTTTGATGAAAATGTAAATCATCTTTTAGACATTTTTAAATTTTAGTCATATATTTTTTGTTAAATTAGAATTTTCCTAATTAATCATTTTTAAAATATTACACATTACTTCAATCTTCAAAATTCCATTTCTTTCGGAGAAATTTTTTTTTTTTAAATCTGCATATTTCACATTTGTTTACATTACATTCTGACACTATTACAATGTCATTGATCTATATAAAAAATGAACAAATTTTAACTTACTATTAGAGTTTACTAACTCACTTTTGAAATAACAATAAATTATTATTATTATTGTTATTATATAAATGTAATAAATTTTTATCAGACATTTAATTTGCAAAATACTCACTGTGTCGATATTGTAATAATTAACATCAAAAAAATGATCTTCTTCCATAATTACAACAAAAAATGCTGACTTTTTTATTAAAATTAAATAGGAAAGACACGGAAAAAGAAAAGAAATTATCTTGATTTTAATTCGGAATTTTTTTTTTTTTTTTTATTGCAAAAGCACTTTAAAATTTTACATCACTGGACCACAGCATCACTGATACTTGAGATTGGAGCATAAAGTACAAAAACAGCAATGCAGAACAAAACAGTAACTCATTAACAATAACAATAATTACATCCAAACTGTGACTAATAAAGATAAAAAGAAAATGAATCACTGGATGCTCAAATTGATTTTTGTATCCAGCTCTTCTAATATCTGCTGTATAAGTTTTCTTCATTCAATGAAGAACTTAAAATGCTTTTCCATCTCAGAGTTCTGATTGCACAAAAGGACTGTCATACGTACCAATGCTGTAGAAAAGAATCTTGAAAATCTCAAGAAAGGCAATCTTAATTTGAATTCGTTTTTTCAAAATTTTTATTATTATTATTATTGCAAAAGCATTTGATTTTACATCATTGGCTCCCATATGCATCACAGATATATGAAATTGGAGCATAAAGATGGATTGCAAAACAGCAAAATAGTAACTCATAAGAATAAATACATTACATCCGAACTGTGATACATAAAGATAAAAGAAAACTAGTCGCTGGATGCCAGTTGCATCAACTCTCCAGCCCTCAATATCTGCTGTGTACGTTTTCTTCATTCAATGAAGAACAACTTAACAAATGATCTTTGTCCATCCAAGAGTTCTGCTGGCACAAAGTGAACAAAGATCAATTATATACATCCAATGCTGTGTAGATGCTTTGCAAGACAACTATGTCCAGTTTCCAGGTGGAAGGTTGCTACCGCGATGGATCTAGGGAATCCCTCCGCTTTTTTTTTCTTTGCTTCTTTTAATAATTTGATGTCATTATTTTTAACCATGTCATTTTCAATAATTCTTCTAATTGATGGAAAATGGCACTTCACCAATCTTTGATTGTGAAATTTTAGTTCCCTTTTTTAGCTAATTTTTTAGCCCTTCATTTCCAGCTATTCCTACATAAGATGGGATCCACTGCAAAATAATAGCCATCGCTTTAGAAGCTAGAAGATCAAGAGTTCTTTTTACAGGAGTCAATAATTTTTGATGGCTTGAATGTCTGACAGGGTTTGGGTTGTCGCTCTACTGCCATTTTGAGCATACTTTGGACTAATTAGACCGGGACCTACATATTAACGGGAATTCCGAACCACTCACAAACATCGCCAGAATTCGAACCTGCAGCCTGTGGCACCAAAGGCGCCAGCCAGTTGGCCATCAGGCAGCGACATGAAGTCTGGAAAATAACTATGCATTTGAGTTGAACTGTTCTAAAAACTAATTTTTTTTTTTTTTAATCTTTTATTCTGATATTTATTAACCATCAAGTACTGAAAACCATATATATATTTTTTTTCTTCTTCACTTTAGACACAATTTATTTTTTTAAAAGAAAAATACTATGAAGAACTTAATTAACCTACTTTTTTTTATATATATAATTCTATCTTTTTTTAAGAAATGATCACTCAAATTCAGTAATAATACCCCTACCTCCCAAAAAAGTCATATGGCAGATTTAAAAAAAATTTAGCTAATTTCAGTTAATATGATTCGAAAATAGAAACCACGTTATTCTTTATACAATACAGATTGCATTCGTTCATATCATTATACAACACAATAACGTATAACATTAGATTAATCAAAAATACTATATATTGGTCAATCTATTAAAAGCAGTGAAAGGTTATCACATATTATACATTAATCAAAGCACAGAAAAATTTTCATCCGCTCAATGAATACGGGTCCATTAAAACGTAAAAATTAGATTAACTGCAACCGCAGTCCAAACTCCAATTGATTCATTACTTCACTTCCCCTCTTCCCCACACAGTGCTGTCATTCTCTAATTTCATACTATGGATTCTTTTCTTTTATCGTTTTCAGTAGCAGGTTGAGTTTTTTACAGCAATGTTATGATCGATGCAGCGGTGGCAACAACAGGAAACCGAAATCGGCTTCCCTCAGAAGGGGAGGCAATTCATTACCTCGAACAAAAGGCTTCTGCGGAACCCTGTTTTCCCTGTCCTCTCGCCTGCCCCTGTGGGTCAGAATGCGCAGGGGTCAGCCTGTTTGGGCTTTAATTACTTCTTTTTTTTTTTGTGCTGTTTCTTTGTGTGCATTTGAGTAGGCTTTTTGCTTTATCCTCTGTCGTAAAAATCTTATTTTGAGCTGTCATTTCAAGAATTCTAGCACAT
Source organism: Caerostris extrusa (assembly GCA_021605095.1). NCBI lineage: Eukaryota > Metazoa > Arthropoda > Arachnida > Araneae > Araneidae > Caerostris > Caerostris extrusa. The sequence continues at coordinate 54,382 of BPLR01000954.1, read as the reverse complement.
TTGTGAAATTTTTTTACTAAATAATTTACTAAAAATTTTTTTCTAAAATATTATTTAAGGCCTTGGCAAAGAATTTTTTTTTTTTTTTTTTTTCTTTGAATCTAAATCTCATTCCTTTAGATTATGCATATTTAAAAATATGAAAAAAATTTTATCAGTATTTATAAGCATTGGACTTGACAATTTTCGAAATTACACTAAAAACATGGAATGGAACCTGTTCATCACCCATCATCGGTTGGCTGTTCGTGGCACATTCTTCTTGAAGTCCATGCTCATTGTTCCTCACCCATCAGTGGGCTATTCGTAGTATATTCTTCTTTGAAGGCAATAACCACTGTATATCTCTCATCGGTAATCTGTTCGTGGCATATTCTTCCTAAACGCACTGATCATCATCCATCGCGGCATCATTCATCACCATCAGGCTATTCGCGGCATATTCTTTCGGAAGGCAATGTCCACCTATCAGTAGGTATCAGTGGAATATTTTTCCAATAGGCAATGTCCGCTGTTCATTGACCATCAATGGGCTGTTCGTGGCATTTATAAGTAGAACGCGACGCACATTGGTGTCCAAAAAATGATATAATAGCATCGATAGTTTATTCAAATTATTCATTTTACTGTATGGCAGTAGCAAAGTGTTTTTTAGCAGAAATTATATCGATAATATTTTAATCGTTAGTCATTATTTAAATGAATTAAATATCTTTAAGAATTAGTTTTTTAACATATTTTTAAAATTCCAAGTTATTATGATATGTTTAATTTTGGTTTTATTTTACTGCAATCAAGCAAAAAATTAAATAAACATTTAAAAATGCATAAAAACGTTGTTGGGAAAGGAATAAAGAATATTTTTATGTGTTTAGATTTAAAATCTGATATCCCTTACCAATCAGAAATATTAGTAAATTTGAAGTTCATCTGCTCATAATAAAAATATTAATAATAATAATAATAATTCATAATAAAAATATAAATACTCAATAAAATAAATAATAATACAAATAAATAATAACAATAAACTTTTAATAATTTTTTATCAAAAAATTCTTTTTCATGTTACTTTTGTTGATTTAAATTTTATCTAAAACAAATAATTTCCTTTTTTACTCTTTAAAAAAACCTTAAAAAGACGCACGCCCAGTTTGAAAATCACTGCTTTAATTAAAATTTCCGTTTAAAATTTCCAAAATCTATAATCCTATCCCCACATCCCTTTTTCTTTACTTTATATATGATATCAATTCTACAAACATATTTGATCCCACAGAAAAAAAAAAAACTACAATCAATCAACATGTTTGTGTTATTGTTTCTTACAACACTTGCTGCAAAATTTTTGCAAGTCATCGTCTTCATGCTAGTTTCATGCATTGATAACCTTTGAAATGACTTGTTCTGGATTTTAATTTTGTTAATTGACATACATTTAAACAAGATTTTAAATATTTTATAAAAAAATATCTTCCCTATAAATCAATGCACATAGATGATAAATGAATGACACATTTAGAAATCATCAGATTGTAAATACAGCATCATTATCCATCGATGAATCTATACTCATATCCTCCACATCTATTTTCTTTACTTTATATAGTATGACTAGCAGACCCAACCACGCGTTGCTGTGGCTTTTTTGTATTTCGTTCAATTATTAGATACTGTAATTGGTAAAGGAAGTGATTGGTAAAGATTGATGAAAAGTTCAAATTAAGCTTCAACGAATAGAAAATGTTTAATTTTTATTCATTTAATGAATGAGGTAGATAATGTTGATTTTTAACACTGTTTTACAATTATTTTACCTAATTTAATTTTTAATAATCATTACTTTCATTTAACTAAGAACTAAGCGATGAACACTATTTCTTGTTGGTCTGTCTTTCGTCAAAATAAATAAACTCGTTAAATAATTTAACAAGTTGGTTATGATTTTCTAAAAGATTTTAAACAATTCTACAATAGCTCTTTGTACTTGCTTGTTCGATAAAATTATACTGACATCGAGTTGTCACACGTTCTTCAGAACTGCCCATAAAATAAATTTGAAGAAATTTTTGCTCTTCGTTAGGTATTGGCATCAACGACCCGATCTTATGGTACACCTGACTTTGTATTTTGAATGTACTTTCAAAATTACGTCCATCGGTTGAGAAATCGCAAATTTTAGTTGCGCCAGATGACGTCAATGGCGCCAAATGACGAAATATGAAAATCGTCGATTTTGCATTTAAATAAAAAAAAAAATCTGTATAAAAACTATCCTATCACTCAAGTTGGAACAAAACATACATTTAAGAAAAAAAAAAAGTTAAAATCGGATTGTTAGTTTCAGAGTTCATCCCGAACAGGTTGTCAATACAATTATATTATCCATTGATGAATCTATAATCCTATCCCCCCTCATCAGCTTTCTTTACTTTTCAAAAGGTATGAAGGACTGCGAGTACAAGACACATATGTTCCCACAGAAAAGAATTGAAACCAAATGTAAATTTGTTTCAGTTCTTTTTCTTTTTTTCTGTGGGAACATAGGTTTCTGTTATCGCTTTTCACAACACTTGTTGCAAATTTTTGCAGGGCATCATCTTCATGCCAGATTTATGCATTGATATCGCTTTATGCCTTGATAACCTATGAATTGAGTTATACCGGGTCTTTTATTAATTGGTTGACTAATAATTTGAATGTTTCATTAAAAAAATGTCATCAGTTACTCATGTACGATAAATGAATGACAAATTTAGAAATCACCAGCTTATAAATAGGACTGCATTATCCATTGATCAATCTATAATCCTATCCCCTCATCCATTTTCTTTACATTTCAAAAGCTACGAGTACAAAACACATATGTTCCCACAAAAAAAAGAAAACTAAAGCCAATCTACATGTTTCTGTTATTGCTTTTTCACAACACCCGTTGCAAAATTTCTGCGGGTAATTCATCATAGCAGCCTCGCTCCAAAGATTTTTCCAATCATCTCTGGTGTCCTGAGGGGTTCAATTATGACTTGTGGTTAGTTATCTGTCTCCCCTTTTTTCCATTTCCAACTCATTACTGCGCACGGTAGCGAATCAGATAAAAGGAAACATGAAAAAAAAAGTGGGAGGGGTCCGACCCCTGAACACAATTTCCCACGAGGGGCAACGTGATGGCTTTATCTCTGGAGTTTGCCCAAAAAAATTAGGAAACATGGCGAATGAAAGATAAATGGACGAGATGCAGCTCTCATTTGTTGTAAAGTAATATTAATAATTACTTTGCGAGACAGTAGTCATTTTTAGTGGTGATGTCTGCACATCTAACAATGGGAACAATTGTGGCAATCTTATGGTGAGGCGATTTAATATAGTAATAATACAATGGTTTCCGTGAGAAAATAAATAAATTACTAAAATCATGCAACAGTAAAATTAAACCGAAATTGAGAATTTAGAAAATATTAATGAAATATATCATAATAAATAGTGAAAATAATTTATTAAAGTATTTTGGAACAGTATAAACTTTTGGCAATGTATAAGACTGCATAAAATTTTAGTCATAGACAGATAAAATATCATATCAAGTTTTTCCATTGGGCTTGATGGCCGAGTGTCTATCTCTGTGGCGCTCGTTGTCACAAGTTTCGAGTCCCGGCGGTGCATTGAATGTTTGTAGTGGTTTTGAATCCACTTTAAGCCATAGGTCCAGCTCTAATATGACTGTTGGGCGTAGGGCTGACAATCCTACCCGTAAGAAAGTCAGCGTCACGACCAGCGTAAAAGTCAGCGTAAGACCAAGTCAGACTTCTACCTACAACAGCTCCATCACAACAGAAGCTGCCCCCCTTTCCCTTCAACCATGAGACCACACGGGTTCCCTGACTTGGTCTAGATGTTATTGTCTACCAAGTGGGATAAGAAACAAGTTTTTCCAAAATTTTAAGTAAATATTTTTTCTTTATATTGGCAAACCTCATGTGTATAGCATATATATATATATATATATATATACAGTCCCTATCCTGGTATATCCCCTGGTCCTTATCATACCATTCACAAATACTGAATGCAATTTTGGGTTAAGGTATTTTGAGGTATGCTCACAAGAATCGTATGAAAAATGTTAAATTATGGCATTATTCCTAAAATTTCAAATCGCAACATCTACTTTTTATTATTGTTATGATGCTTAGTGGAAAACCGTAAATAGCGTTAGAACGGTACTTGTAGCACGAAAATCTCCGATGCTAGACCGATTAAGAAGAAAAGTGAAAACAACCAACGAAGACAGGAGAAGCAACAGAAAGCAAAACATTTTAATGTGTTTCACACAGTTTCCACTTGTCCTCCTACACACTTGAGGTCACTTTACACTCGGCCGATGGTGTATAATACTGAAGCATGTAGCATGGCAAGAGGAATCTGTTGAGCCTGACGTGTGATGACATCTTTCAAATCAGATGCAGTTTGTGGATTAGATGGCATACACTGTTGATTTCAGGTATCCCCACAACGAAATGCTCTATCTGACTTCGTGCGGATACAAGATGGCACTTCCCCATTTGTGAGTTCTTCTCTCAAATGCTTCTTAACGCAACAGTTTGGTGACAGAATTATCTTGCTGCATATCACATTTCGGTGGTAGTGTTCCCATCTCACTCAATGGATTTCTGGCTGTGGGGATTTCCTGAAATCTAAATTGCATGTAAATACATGCAATTTAGATTTCAGGGAATCCCCACAGCCCCCCAAATTGTATCTGATTTGAAAGATGTCATCAGAGATCAGGTTCAACAGACCCTCCAGCCATGGTTACGTGCTTCAGTGCTATGCAGCCTCTGACGCATGCAAAAATGACATCGTGTGTGCAGAAGGTTATGTGGAAAATATGTGAAACACATTAAAATGTTTTGCTTTCTGCTCCTTCTCTGTCCTTATTGGTTGTTTTATCTTCAATCATTGTGTTCTCATTGTTCCAACAGATGATCATCTTTTATTTTTTTAAAAACTAACTTACTTGTTTTGTTTTCTCCACCCTAGGGCCATGTAGCCCTCCTCCATTTAGAAAAATAAGGGTGGAACATGGGTGGGCATCATGAAACCCGAACAGCCAACCGACAGGGAGGACAATACCTCCTGAAGTTCTTTTAGGAGTAACTGACACGCATGTGCGCGTTGTATGGGAGAAAACCAGGGAACATTCCACCAGACAGGCTGACTATCCATGAGTAGATGCTTTATACACATTGTCATAATCGTCCTCGAGTTTCCTCGTTTCTGAAAGCAGTGGCTGCAACAATGCCGCCAGCGGATTCTTATTGTGGCAATCCATGCTGCCAAAGAAGAGATCTCCGGTTTTCTGCCATACAACACGCAAATGCAGCTCAGTTACTCTAAAAAAATTCCCAATTCTCTATCTTCCCTCATTACCCGTCTGTGGGCTACTCATGCAGTCCACTGATGTTTCACTCTCATCTTTCTAAATTGTAGCGAGATTACATACCCCTGGGAAAAGAGGTTAAGTGCAGAGAAAAGAAATGGGCTGACTTCAAAAGAAAATATTGAAATGTAGCTGGATTCTTTTTCCAAGAAATCTTTTCTGAACAAACTTTATAAAAAAAAGGTATCGAAAAATTGATAAAATTGAATGGATATAATAGATATATTGATATACTCAATCGATTAATCGATATACTTGAGATATATCATTGTCTTTAAATTTTATTCCTAATATTAAAATAAGATTAAAATTGAAGATTATTAGCTTTTAGCATTTATAAAATGTTAAATGAAAGCAGCAACGGAACTAATTCAATTCCTACTATTAGCTAAAATCTTGTTCAAATTTTCAATCGTTAACAAAATATTTTTTTATTCATCCACTAATGAACTTGTAATGTCATTTTTTCAAATATTAATGCATTAATTAAATTTAAATTATTAATTTTAGTTTTATATCTTATATAAGATATTTAGCAGGATATAAATTTAGGAATAAATACCGCCAGTGACGAAGCGTGAGATCGCTGGAAAAAAATGGAAAATGGAACATGTGAATAAATTAGTGAGAGATGGAAAGTGTGTATGTGTGAGAGAGATATAGAAATTTTTTTCTAATTTAAAAAATGAATATTTATAATGGACTTTTCTGCAATAAATATTGAAAAAAAGTAGGTTTTGACTTTAAAATTTTTTTATATTACTCGTTTCTCTTTGAATTTAGAAATGGCAACGATTATACGCAAACACACAAATATATGCTACTGTGTCAAAAAAAGTAAAACATTTTTCAAATTAAAATTCCCCGGTCTTATGGAAATTCAATTTTTTTTTCTTTTTTTAGGTTGCTGGCACTGTCCTTGTCATCTTTGTGAAATTTGACGTCAAAATATTCATTAGTGATTGAGTTACGCTTGGCTTTGTGAGACGCTAAAACTGATTCCGGTAATTTTTGAAATGTCTGAATGAATTGAGCAAATAACTTGCAATTTTTTTGCGGAAACGTATAGAATGTTGCAGAAGGCATTCGGCGTGCATTCTTATGTTGAAAGAAATGTTGACAAGTGGTATAAACAGATCAAAGAAGGCAGAAAACTCGTTGAAGACGAAGAGCCCTCTGGTCGACCTTCAACCTCAACCGACGAAGCTCACGTCCAAAAAATTAAAGATTTGGGGCTTACAAATCGTCGATTTACAATTAGAGACCTTGCTGATCACGTTGGAATTCAAAAGGATCGGTCAATTCCCCTTTGGATCTCAAACGCCTCAAATCTCGATTGGTACCGAATGCACCAGCTCCCAATGCATTGATTCCTCATGACCTTTTCGCCAAAAATGACACACATATCATTCCACAAACCCCGTATTCACACCGTGAGACATCTGGCTATTTCCTAAACTCAAAAACCAATCCGGAGACACCGTTTTGAGTCGAATGAAGAGATTCAATGTAAATCGCCGCGTACTTTGAAGGCCTATTCCTGCCGATGACTTTTTAGCAGCATTGAGGATTGGAAAAAGTTGGCATAAGTGCATTATATCCGGAGAGGATTACTTTGAAGGCGATGAAATAAATTTGGAAGAATAAATAAAGAGTTTTTAAAAATAATAATAATTTTATCTTACTTTTTTGGGCACAGCAGTATGATTTTTTTCTCCCTTTAAATTTAGCAATGGCTCTCCTATTGTCATCTATCGTTCATCTACAGAAGAAAACAACTTCATCTCCTAGAACTCATACCCACACATACAAAACCGAGAAAAATAAACCACGTTGACATGACATTCTTCTCCCGCACCACCCCCTGTCTCGTCCCTCACCCCTTGATCAACAAACTTAGAAGGAAACACAGGCTGTGAAGTCTAAAAAAAGAAGAATCTCTGTTCCAATCTTTCTTGGCTGTCTCCCTCCCCCTGGAAAACTCCTCCACCCCCACTCTCTCTCTCTCGTGTGGGGTTTTCGCAACTTGTAATTACAACTTCTCACTGCGACCGTTCGTCACTGACCAGAGTACCGCCCCCTTTACCCCAGGAAGGGCTAAGATAGAGTTCGTTCCAGAAACTTCGGCCACCCCCACCCCCCTTGGTCTACCCCCTCCCACCCTTCTTTTCCTAGTTTTCGACAGTTTTGGGTGTTACGCGAGTGACAAGTTGGAAAGTTTCCTGCAGAAAAAGATAGTCCTTAAGAAAGGTACAAGGTCTGGAAAGATTTTATGGATTTTAGTTGCCCAAGATACTACCCTTGGCTGTTAGGGAAAAGAAAATTGAAGTGACATTTATCTATCTGTTAATTGGAGGAAGTTAAATTATATTTCTGAGGTTTTCCAGGGGATGAGAAGAAACAACCAGAAAGAAAAAAAAAGTTTAAGCCCGTCCATCCCTAATTTGAAGTTCTTGTTAATTTCCAGGAAAATGGATGGTCAGTAATTTGTCTCACTTTTCCAAGTTATTGGCAGGGTAACATAAAAAGAATTTAACAAATAATTGCTAGCTTTAAAAGACTATGTCGAAAAACTATTTTTTATTATTATATATATATTAATAAAAACTTATACAAAACTCGACTCTACATGCTACAATGTACAGCGGCTTGGTGGTCAATTGGCTAGCGCTGTGGCTTTTGGTACCACAAGATTCGGTTCGAATCCTGCCGATGGCATGAATCTTGTTTGTGAGTGGTTCGGAATCCACGTTAAACTGTAGGTCGCGGACTAATTAGCCTAAAGTGTGCACAAGATGACCATAGAACGGCAAACCAAACCAAACCTATATGGCATATTGGCCAATTGGCTAGCGCTCTGGCCTTTGGTACCACAGCCTTCACGTTCGAATCCTGGCTGGGGCATGGATGTTTGGGAGTGGTTCGGAAAACACTTTAAACTGTAGGTCCCAGTCTAATTAGTCTGAAGTGAGCATAAAATAACCGTAGAGCTACAAACCAAACCTTCAAAGGTGGTATTACCACCTTCATATCAAATAATTCTGGGACTAAACCATAATCACCGATCCACTAACATTCGGGGAAATAACTCCCGCTAAGAATTCTTACGCCTTCTTTTCTTACCTGAAATAGTCAGAGAGTCGGTAGCTTGGAGTATTTTGGGTGGTATGCTGAGAAAATAACTATCAAACTGAAAGTTTATTTGAAATATTTGAAACTGAATATTTCTTTTGTCTTCCATTTCTTTTTAATCGGAAAGAATTGCATTCTTCCAATCCCGACCCACTGTGCCTTAACGTGACATGGCAGAGAAAGTAACTAGCAGTTTGCTTCTACATTAATGCCTCTTCTTCTGGATATCGGAGGCGCTGCAATTTTGATACCTTCATAACCTCATCTTCTAATTAGTCGTTCTCATATTATTATTCCTTTGCCAATTAGTACAGAGAAAAGATGCACTCGGAACGAGGTAAAAAAAAATTCGAACATACGCCTGACACTTTAAAGGCTTCTTCCCCTTCCGCCGAGGCAACAGGCGACGAAGCGACATGCGGCAGGCAAGAAAATTTTTTCGACCCCTTCCCAGCGAAACGTCAGAAATAGCATTACGGCTAGTGAAGTTCCGCTTCGAGTTGAAAGTTGGTCATCTCGAAGCGGTGTATTTCAAACCGGTTTCAGGCGGACGCAATGAGGCTAGTGATTGGTCAGCTCTTGTCACTTAAACGCTTCTCGCCTAGGTGAGAACGAACCTTAAGTGACGCAGGGTGGAAAGAATAACTGATCTCAAATCGGTTTCCACGGAAAAGATGAGCATTTGCGTAGCGTAATTGGAAAAAAAAAAAAAAAAAAAAAACATTGTGGTTGATCTGGTTTTAGCATAACGATCCACAAGTACCCACTCAGAGTTCAGTGGTCATGTCTTTTATAAACATTTTGTGCGCACAAAACATTAGTGACTCCTCACATGTGACCACTGGATGTGAGATCACTTCATTTGCTACCATAATCATATGTAACAGATTCAGCATTTCTCAGGATACATTCAAGAGGACCCAATGCAGTACACCAATATTTTACCATCGCATGAATTTAAATGAACCTTTTCAGAGGTAGCATCTGGTACATCCGCAATCTGTTTACCTCCCCTTCAAAGAGAGGCTTTTTAGGACGCTCTGACCTACAGATTTGCTGCTTCGAACCAGAATTTTATGTTTTGTTCATCAGAAACAAAAAAATTTAAATCATTTCTTTTACAGGAAAGATAATGTTAGGATCATTATCATCATTGGCGCAACAGCCCTATGGTGGGAGGCCGCCTGCCTACTATCAGATTTCAAGATGGGCGAAGTTTTCTTTTTACGGGGTAGGGCTGTCAGCAATACACCCAGCGTTCTACAGCCATATTAGAACGGGACCTACGGTTTAAAGTGGATTCCGAACCACTACAAACATCCATGGCACCGAAGGGACTCGACCGAACTCGAAATCTGTAGCACAGTGCCCCAGAGCGCTAGTCACTCGGCCATCAGGACTCACTCTTATAATACAGGCTCATAATATCTCATCAGAAGAAAGTATGGCAATTATTAATAACCATATAGAAAATATTAATTATGGTAAGATAATGATATAAAAATTCAGAAACTCATTATTGCCCTAAAATGCATTAAAAATATTTTATTTTGGGCAAAAATACTTCGCTTAATAAGTTATGATCTGATACTTAAAAATACTGCATTTATTTAGGCAAAATAGATGTAAACTTATTTTGTTTCATCAAATTTGTATTAAAAATCAGATAAATTTGTATTAAAGATCAGATATTATCAGATAAGAAGAATGTAACATATTGTTTCTTTTACAAGAAAGATACTGTCATGATACTAGTTTACAATATTTCCATCAGAATAAATAATGGCAATCAATAATAACCACGCATCAAATATAAATTATGATAAGATAATGATACAATTGACAGGCTCTCAATTTTTGATAAATCTTTAGATTGTTCTAGAGGTAAATTAAGATCAACTTAAGCATTTTCCTACAATTATGATGTCAAATTATTTTTATTTATTTTCTATACTTTTATTGGACGTGACAAACTATTTTATTGAACATTTCACTGTTTTCTGAAGTGAATTCAATTCAAAGACTAATAAACTGTTACTGAAATTTAAAAGAACAACTGATGAAAGATAATAAAATAATTTTATTAACTTTTTAACCTTTTAATAATTTTATTATTTTTTTTTTAATTAATAAAGTTAATAAATAATTTTTAAAGAAAATTATAAAATTGAATTATGATTTAGCTTAACCCTTTTATAGTTATGAAAAATATTTTTTTTTTAATGATTACCATTTACAATTTTTTGACTGTATTCGGAATTCAGTTATTGAATAAAAAAATTGCTAAATTGTTATTAATAATAAAATAAGCATAATATCGATAAATAAATAACACTAAATAAAAAATAAAAATTAAAACGATGGTAGCTTTTTTTTTTTTAATCATTTTTAAACTCATTTTTCAAGTGCAAACGTTATCTCTCATCTTCCCTCCATATACATACAAAGGAAAGGCAAAAAAAAAAAAAAAAAAAAAAAAAAAGAGAACTATTTATTAACAAAATAGGAAAGAAATAAAACAAATTTGAAGAATTAATACAGGGAGATGTAGATCCCTGTCTAATATGACAGTAGAGTAGAGCGTTGGGCGTAGGGCTGACAGCCCTACCCAGTAAAAGAAAACATTTCCTGTCACGAAATCTGCCAGTAAATAGAGTAGATAGTATTGAAGTCATGGCCCTCGATGAAGTAGAATACAGGGAAACACAGGGCAAGTCCGACTGGTAGCCCAATGGGCCCAGCACAGCTACATGCAGGAGGGTTGAGATTTGAATTCGCTGGTGGCGTCCGTTGCAGTCATTGCCTTCACAAACTAGAAGATTCGATGGCGATTGTGACAATATATATAAAAGTTTTTCGCATCGATATTCAGGTTGCTTTTGGCGGAGTTTTCGTCCATACGAGACGCAAATGCCAGGCATATATCCCTAAAAATCCTCCCAAAACGCACTGTCCTCCCCTCATCACCCGTCGGCGGGGTGTTTGTGGGATACATAGGCGATACAGGAGCCACCCGATGTTCAACGGATGGGTCTCAAGTTCCAATACTCATGCATTCATAATTTAAAAATTAATTCAAATTATTTAAAAGTTACTCGGAAAAAAATTCTTTTTTTAATAAATATATCTCTCTAGATTCAACTACATCTTTGACATTCTATTACATACACACCTATATCTCCTTAGATTCCACTGCAGTTATGTATACCATTGATGGGTGATGAGAGGAGGACTTTGCCTGCAGTCTTCGTGTCATATGAGAGAAAACCCGAAAAACTCCCATCAGATGGTGCGACTATCGATGCGAGACGTTTTACATTCAGGCTGTGACAGATACCATCAGTGGATGCAAACCTCAGAACTATGTTCTCCGTGTACGTTAGTATTAGGATACTATAGTTGCGTATTAAGATTCGTACCTGGCCCTTCTGAACACTGACTGCACTGAACCCCGAGATGAGCACACCAAGATATTCATCATCATCATTATCACCAGTGGCGCAACAGCCTATTTCTAAACAGCACATGTTTCCTTTTTACAAGGTAAGGTTGTCAGCACTATGCCCAACGCTCTACAGTCATATTAGACCGGGACCTACGGTTTAAAGTGGATTCCGAACCATTACAAATATCCATACCACCGCCGGGACTCGGAACTCAAAAACTGTGGTACCGAGCGCCAGAGCGCTGGCCACTCTACCACCAGCCCCCCCCATTATATTTTTGTAAACTATAAAATATATTGTTTTGAACACGTCTTATACATATGTCTTTGACAAAACCCCGAAGGAATTTACCAATACAATCCATTCCCCGTAAATCTTTATTATAATATTAATTTATTCAAATTTAATAATAATAATTAAAAGACAGATTATTAGACAGAAAGTCATAAAGCCTACTTACCTTTGACACAGATGGGTGTCTAAAGCGAAGACATTACAGCATGGCTCCATTCACAACAAGAACGAGGCTGTTGAAATGACAATCGGCAAGCAGTTAGAGCGATTGCGGCGGCCACCATCGCAATAAAACACTTTCCCCCTCTCGCCCGACGAAGGGGGGTTTTAAAAGACATGAAATATTTCCTTTTCAATCTTGATGGATCGCCACCCTACCACGGATGGGCGATTTATCAAGTACATCAAAACACGAGATAGGCTACTGCTCATTGCCACCGCTTTCATTTGTCACCATTGGCAAGTGAAATATATTTGCTTCTTATTTTTTTTTTTTTTTTTTTTTATGCTTATTCAGCGCATGAAAACACGAATCGGTTTTTAAAAGATATCATGGTACCTCGGTTTACGACAGATTTAGAATAATACGGCCTGTTTGGACACGGAAATTTCTGTTTGGTGTATGACCTTTGTTTGGAATACGACTTCTTGGTGAAAATCTTTTACAAACGGATATATGTCAAAACTTTTTCAAAGAACTACCACCCCTAAAAAGCCCAAATATGTCGATAAAAACATTGGAAGACTAAACAATGTCACATTTCCAAAATATCCCTGAGAAGAAGTTATAAGTAACACATTTTTTTTATTAAATATTTAATTCAGCCCACGAAAATAAGGATTTGTATTTTAAAGAAACAATGGTACTTTGGTATACGTCCTGTTTGGATGCGAAAATTTTTGTTTGGCATATGACCTTTGTTTAGTATACAACTTGAGGTTGTGAAACTGTCAAACAGCTGGATGACAAAAACCTTTGCAGAGAAAAACCACTTCAAAAGGCAATGTGGCCTGTTAACGCCACATTTTTGAAAAACATCACGAGAAGAAGACAAAATTACTACACTCCTTTTTTTTTTTTTTTTAATTATTTTATTCAGCCCACGAAAACAAGGATTTGTTTTTTAAAGATACAATGTTACCTCGGTATAAGTCTGTTTGGATGAGAAAATTTATGTTTGATGACCTTTGACCACATGACCTTTGTTTGGAATACGATTCTCAAATGTAAAGATCTTTGCTAAATGAATGGATGTCAAAAACTTTTATAGAGAACTACCACTCCGCAAACGCCCAAACGTGTCGTTACAACATTGGAAGAGCAGACAATACCATATTTCCTAAGCACCTCTAGAAGACGCAGACATGACTCATTCCTTTTTTAAATTATTTTATTCAGCGCATGAAAATAAGGATTTGTTTTTAAAGATACAATGGTAACTCGATATATGTCCTATTTGATGTATAACTTTTGTTTGGAATGCGACTCGTGGATGTGAAACTGTAAAACGGCTGGATGACAAAAAATATTGCAAGAACCCACTCAAAACACAAACTTGTCTTCCATTATTAGAAGACCAGACACATTCACATTTCCGAAACATTCCAAGAGGAAGGCAGAAGGAACAGATTCCTTTTTTTTTTTAAATTATTTTATTCAGCGCACTAAAATAAGAATTTGATTTTAAAGATACAATGGTACAGCAGAAAACGTCCTGTTTGGACTCAAAAATTTCTGTTTGGAATATGATTCGCGAGAGTGTGAAAATCTTTGACAAACAGATGGATGACAAAACCTTTCCAGCTCCCTGGCACTACAGTTCATGTTGGGCATGTACCTACTGACATGTTGACCTACTAGAATATTCCGAAACAGGAAATGTTTTCTTTGTACGGGGTAGGGTTGTCGGCTCTATACACTACAGTCATATTAGATAGGGACCTATGGTTTAAAGTGGATTCCGAACCACTACAAACATCCATGGCACCGCCGACTCAATCTGTGGAATCTAGCGATAGTCAGATACATCAGATTTTCAATTGCGAAATGGAAGTAAGACAAGACAAGAAAAAAAAAAAAAAAGAAACTTATAAATTAGCAAGCCACAACCAACTGAATCTCCTCTGATGTCTTATAACAAAAAATTCCTACCCCCCCCGAAAGAAAAAGCTTTTCGACAAACAAAATTTTCTCTCTATTCTTTGAATCATCGTATAAATTATACCAACATATTCGAGGGGCAATTAAAATAAATGAATCATTTTATGCGTGTATTAACTGTCTATCATCGTAATTCAGCCGTAGTTAAAAAAAAAAAAATTAATTTTAATAACTATACTACAATATAAAATACCAAGTAATAACTTTTTACCATTCAACAAGTAACAGGAAATTCGTTATGAATGACGAAACCTGAATGCAAGGAAACTCTTTTGTTATGATAATTTGTTTCATTATTTCCATCCTTATTAGCTTTTTTGTATGTTGCAAAGTTTGCAAATTATCTCATGCCTAAAATTTATTACAATCGTTTCTAGGAAACACTTTTTAGTTAAAATTATTGTTTTTAATATGAATTGTTTATCCTCTTGAACGCTTTTGGGCACAAATTATATACATTTAGGTTTTTTTAAATATGATTATAACTACTATTATTAATAAAAAAAAATCTTGATAATATTATCCACGGCATCTCTCAATAAGAAAAATACAAATCTTATGGTTTGGCTGTACGGTGTGTATAGTTATTTCAACAAAAATGAGTGGGTGTAAAGGGAAAAAAAGCATTTTGACTAATTTAGTTTGCTTCAAAGCTTAATTGAAAAAATAATTTTTAACTTATAAGCATAAAATAAATTGAGAAAGGAAAAAAATTAAAAACCATTTTTACTTGATTGATTGCCCTATTCATGGCTCTACAGCTAGCTCAAGTTCAAATTAACTATTGGCGTAAGCTATTGTCTGTTAGAGCACACTCAATGGATAGCATGTATGAGTTTTCTGACTTTTCTGTCACACTGCTATGTTAAAAGCAAGACAACTCCACCTGAATCTCATGGTTGAAGGCAATACCTTACTTTGCTGGTCCAACGGCTGACTGTTAAGAACTTATCACACATAATTTTCAGTTTGGTTCCCTCACCCAAATTGAGGAACTACTTTGAACTATATTCTGCTAATGACCAGCACACTAACCATTATGTGTCTCTAAAATTTTATCACACAAATTTTCGAGATTCAAAGTATTAAAGAAAGTGTTGCCAGTTAATTATATTACTTACTTCTAAATCTTAATATACACTGCTGAAATCCCTTCGGTGTTATATCTGGGGGTATAAAAAAGAAATAGAAATTGCAAGGGATGTTACTTGATTCGCTCATTTGCTGAAGGAAAAGACCTTGCCACCTGATAAATTCTTTCGGTTCATATGTAATTGACCGTGTCTACTGATCGACATACACGCAAAACTAATTAATTTTTAAAAATAGAGAGATTTCAAAAAGCTCTCTAGAATTAAACAAAAAAATTCTTAATATATTCCGCTCTGTAGATTTATAAAAAGATTTCTTGATAGATACTGTTCTTCACATTTATATAAAAAAGATTTCTTGAAAGTTATCGCTCTCTGATTTATATAAATTTTTTTTTTTGATAGATATAAATCTCCAGATTAAATAAAATAGATTTCTTGAAAGATAAAGCTATCCGGATTTACATAAAAAGATTTCTTGATAGATACGAATCCCACATTTATGTAAAGAATATTTCTTGATAGATAAAGTTTTCCAAATTTATATAAAACAAGATTTCTTGATGGATGCAGCTCTCTAGATATATATAAGATTTCTTGAATGATATCGCACTCCAGATTTATATAAAAGATTTCTTGAAATATAGTTTTCTAAATGTATATAAAAAGGATTTCTTGATAGATATCATCCTCCTGATTTGTATGAAAAGAAATGTCTTTTTGATAGGTAAAGTTCTCCAGATATATATGAAACAGATTTCTTGAAAGATACAGTTCTCCAGATTTATATTAAAAAATTTCTTGATATATGCAGCTATCCATATTTATATCAGAAAGATTTCTTGAAAGATACAGATCTTCACATTCGTATAAAAAGATTTCTAGATAGATACTGTTCTCCAGATTATATAAAAAATAATGCTTGATAGATACAGCTATCCAGATTAGCATAAAAAACTTAATAGATACAGCTCTCCTATATGTGTATAGATAAAATATTTCTTGAAAGTTACAGCTATCCATATTTATACAAAAAAGATTTCTTGATAAGTCATAGCTATCCCGATTTATATAAAAAAATTTCTTGAAATAAACAGATCTCCAGATTTATTCAAAAACGATTTCTTGATAGATACAGCTTTCTAGATTTATATAAAAAATATTTCTTGATAGATACCGTTCTCCAGATTTATATATAAAAAATTTATATATATATATTTTTTTTTATGTATACAGATCTCCAGATTTTTTGGTATATAAAGTAGATTTCTTGAAAGATACAATTTTCCAGATAGATACATAATGAAAGAATTCTTAATAGATACAGTTCTCCAGATTTATATGAAAAAGATTTCTTGACAATCCAAATTTCACAATATCAAAAAAATTTTGAAAGATACAGATCTCTACATTGATTTAAAAATGATTTCTTGATAGATACAGCCATCCAAATTTATATAAGAAACATTTCTTGAATGATATCGCTCTCCTGACTTATCCTTTCTGATAGATAGATATAGATATATTCTATAGATAGATATCTTTTCTGATAAATCTGTTTTGATAGATACAGCTTTCCAGATATATATAAAACAAGATTTCTCGAAAGATACAAATCTCCATATTTATATAAAAAAAAAGATTTCTTGAAAGATGCAGTTCTCTAGGTTTATATATATATATTCTTGATAGATAACATCTCTTCAGATATATATATAGATATAAAATATTTCTTGAAAGTTACAATTCTTCAAATTAAAAAAAGATTTCTTGATAGATACAATTCTCCAAATTCATAACAAACAATTTTAAACCACCAAAAAAAGAAAAAAGAAATCTTATATAATCCCTGGTGCCTTTTTAAATATGGATCCGATCCCAAGAGAACGGCATTAACATTTCTCGCGCACTGTCTCCCGTAGGAGTGATTATTGGATCAGAACGCGACCAGAACTGGTGATTCTGATCCGATAAAAACATAAGGTAAGGTCATAATGAAACCTCCTCCGAGTCAACCTAATCGCTGCCTATCAAGAGACGAAATCTGGAGCGAATTATATCACTTAAACTCACGTTTCAGAGCAGTAATAACGTGGATGCAGAGCAAAAGATGATAAAGGACAGACCTCTTTTTTTTTTTTTTTTTTTTTTTTTGAGCCATTTTTTTTTTTTTTTTTGGAGCCATTTTTTGGTATTACGGGGAAAGCGAAATTACTTTTCCATTCTTTAAATATTAAATAGGAGGGAAGAGTAGAAGAAAAAAAAAAAAAAAGGAAATCAAATTATTCGATTTTTCCGATCCTTTAAATTACTTCATTTAAAGGGTATGTATAATTTACGACGCAGAGAAATTGAGAGATAGTAGATTAATCAAAAATCGCCTTCGTCTAATGGGCAAGAGTTACGAAATTGCATGAGAAATGGCATGTAAATTGGTCGTTGATTTAATCTTCTTTTATCTTTAAGTAGAGCTTTTAGATCATTTATATATAAA
Source organism: Caerostris extrusa (assembly GCA_021605095.1). Classification (NCBI taxonomy): domain Eukaryota; kingdom Metazoa; phylum Arthropoda; class Arachnida; order Araneae; family Araneidae; genus Caerostris; species Caerostris extrusa. The sequence goes on along the minus strand of BPLR01000954.1, from coordinate 36,324 downwards.
TAGATCTCGGATTAAATTTGCTTCATATAATCGGGGTTAAATTAAATATTTTTTTTTTTTTTTTGGAAATTAATTGAGTTCATGAGGATAGATAATATATAGAGTTAAATTTGACATTATTTATTATATCCGTTATATGCATAAATCTTCTGATTATTTCCATAATAAATTCAATTATTTTTTATTGTTTGTAAATAAAATTCAGTATCAATAAATAACTGGGACAAAAAATGCAATGTAAAATCTTTGAAAAATTATTTTTGATAGTTTTTGAACAATGCTCTTTAAGATGTTTTGATTATTATTTAATAGTATTTAGTAAATTTAATCAATGAATAAAATCCATTATCAATGATTAACTGTGGGAAAAAAAATAATGTAAAATCTTTCGAAAATTATTTTCGATAGTTTTGAACAATGTTCTTTTAAGATGTTTTGTTTATTATTTAATAGTTGGTACTAAATTTAAGCAACTTATTTAAATACCCAGTAAAATATTTATTTTTGAGTAAAGCTTTTCGATTTTTTTTGTATGTAACTTTATTTCACTCACGATGTTTGGAATGCAATTTGTTTTTGGGATTTTTACAATTGATGTAATTGCTATCGAATTATTTTAAGAATTACTATAACGTAAAAAAGGGGAGAAATAATTATATATTATATGTAAATTTAAAAGTAAATGCCAAGAAAAAAAACTAAACAAAAATATCTTGAAATTTTAGACTACAACAATATTTTAAAATTTGTGACAATGTTTTCTCCACTATAATGTTATCAAGTTTACAAAATTTTTCTCCATGTTAACGTTATTAACTTTACAACAATAGAGAATTTTTGCATACCGTACGTTAGTTACCGTAGGACGTTTTTTTCTCCCTAGCGCATGCTCATAGGAAACTGAGCATGCGCGCTAGGGAGAAAAATCTAACGGACGTCCTACGGTAACTAACGTACGGTATGCAAAAACTATCTATTGACTTCTACATAATGGTGTTATTAACTATATAACAATGTTATTAACAATACTTTCTCCAAAATAATGTTACTAACACAATGATAACATTATTTTTGCAATATAAATTTCTTTTATAACTTTTAAAAATTCTTTTATAACTTTTTAAAGACCAACTAACGGACACAATTAGCATACAGAAAGATATGGGTTCGAATACAATAGCTGCGTCGAATGCGGTCACTGCTTTCAGAAGCGAGGAGACCATGATGACGTTTGGGATTTTCTTGGTTGTACTCGTGCCCGCGTAGCTGGAGTATAGAAGGACTCATGTTGTAATAAGATGACGGAATACATTGCAGTCACTGCTTTCTGATACCAGAAAATTAGATTGCTATTTTTCTTATAGGCGCCGTGCATTGCCATTCATTCTAGAGTTTCTGAAAAAAAAAAATAATTGGTCTTACTTTTTGGGAACAGTAGTATTATATATATTTTATAAAGGAAATCAAACTAAAAATGCTCCCTGCAATAATTATTTTCTATATTTACATTTACTAGATGTGAATATGGAAAAATATGGATTTTTGGTGCTAAAAATTCAACCAAAATTTTCCACCATTTCATTCCTTTTCACCAACGAACTTATCTCTGTCGGAATGGAGCTTTAACCTTAGTTGACTTACACCAGAAGACGACCCCTGGCGGCCGGTAATAACTTGGACATCTGAAAATAACAGTCTTGGTGCACAAATAAATCTGAAGATAACAGTGATATCGACATAATGTTTCAAGATGAATTATTTTTATTGATTTAATTAATATCTTAGCGATCTCTACTCACATTTTCTTTATTAGCATCTATATTTAAAATTGAAATGTTTTAATATTTTGTTAAAAAAATTTTAACTTTTAAAAATTCGAAGTTTTTCAAAGAAAAAAAGTTACTATTTTATTAAACTACCCCTTTTAAGTTAATAAGATAGCTTATTTTATATGAACACTTTAATTGATTTTTGTAACAAATTCAAGTCGAAGTAATCATTAGCCATATTTTGACTCAAATTTGTTATAATTATTTTCTAAAGCAAATCAAACTAAAAATGCTCCCTACAATAATTATTTTCCATATTCACGTTTGCTATGTCACTGATGCTAAAATTTCAACATCCGAGTCGAAATAATCATTATCCATATTTTGATTCAAGTTATAATTATCTTTTAAAGGAAATCAAACTTAAAAAATGCCCCCTAAAATAATTATTTTCCATATTCACATTTGCTACGTCATTGATTCTAAAATTACAACATCCAAGTAGAAGAAATCATTATACATATTTTGATTCAAATTTGTTATAATTATTTTCTGAAGGAAATCAAACTAAAAATAATTATTACAAAAACTACAAAATAAAAATTAAATTAACAACAATTACAAAATAATAACTAACAATAATCATTTTCCATATTCACAGTTGCTAAGACATTGATGCTAAAATTTCAACAAAACCGAGTCGAAATAATCATTATCCATATTTTGATTTAAATTTGTTTATAATTATTTTTCTAAAGGAAATCAAATTACAATAACTTATTTTCCGTATTCAGATTTTCTAGACTAAAATTTGAACCGAAATTTTCCGCTGTTTCATTCCTTTTCGCCAACGAACTTTATCTGTGTCGGACACCGGAATGGAGCCTTAACCTCTGCTGACTTACACCAGAAGGCGCCCCCTGGCGCCCCGGTAATAACCTGGGCATCTGAAGATAACAGTCTTGGCGCACAAACAAACGTCCATCACCGCGGGACAGCAATGGGACTCCAGAGTGACATGAGCGCTGTAATCCTGAAGAAGTGTCAGCTCTCCGGAATGGGCGACGAGGGACATAACACCGGCATTAAGGGATTAAGGGGGCCCCGACAGGGCCCTTTCTCGGGACTTGTTGAGTCCACCTTTTATGGAAGAGATCGTTCATTTGACGCTGGGGACGATGATGGACCGCTCCGCAGCCGCGTTATGGAGTCGTTGCATCGGCTTGTTGAGAGTGGCCCGGCCCTCCTTTATGGATGTCTCGAGGAAGCGGAAGACGCATAAATCAGTGGACAAAAGGAAACAAACCTCTTTTTGGGGTTTTTCTGATTTTGTGTCTGGCACCGACGACTATAAGGGGACGGGAAATGGAATTGAATGTACTGATGAGGATATTGGTAGGGTGGTGTGTTGCTCCCAAAACGATTTGTGCTATAGAAGTCTCTGGTACATATTGATGACAAGTGTTTCGAATTAAAGTTTCGAATTTTCGACAAGTGTTTCGAATTTTTATTCGATGATGCCGTGTCGGTTTGCTTTTTAGAACTAATTTTTCTAAAGATGTTTTTACAAAAATTACTAGAGATTTTTTTGATTTTGTGTCTGGCACCGACGGCCATGGAGTGGGTGTGGGGAAAGGGAACTGAATTTACTGATGACAATATTGGAAGGGGGTGGTGTATTGCTCTCCAGAAATAGGAATGTGGATAGACATCAATAGTGGAATAGGACATCTATAGTCTCTGTCCACTATTGATGTCCCATTTTTCGAATTAACTTATAGATCTTGATTTGACGATGCCTTGTCAATTTGCTTTTAGAACTAACTTTATCTAGAGATTTTTTTTAAACATTACTAGAGATTTTTCTGATTTTGTGTCTGGCACCAACGGCTATGGGGAGTAGGGGAAAGAGAGTTGAATTTACTGATGAGGGTATTGGTAGGGGGTGGTGTGTTGCTCTCAAAACGATTTGCACTAGACTTCTGGTACATATTGATAGCAAGTGTTTCGAATTAACTTGTAGATTTGATTTGATGATGCCGTTTCAGTTTGCTTTTAGGACTTTATTTTTCTGGAGATTTTAAAAAAAAATTGTTAGACATATTTGTTGATTTTGTGTCAGGCACCAGCAGTTATGGGAAGAGGAGGGAAATTGAATTTACTGATGAGGATATTGGTAGGGGTAGTGTACTGTTCTCAAAACAATTTGTGTTTAAAGTCTCTGGTACATATAGTATTGATGACTCGTGTTTCGAATTAACTTATAGATGTTGATTTGATGATGCCGTACCAGGGGTTTTAGAACTAACTTTTTCTAGAGATTTTTAAAAAATTGTTAGAGATTTTCTGATTTTGTGTCTGTCACCAACGACTACGGGGGAGGCGAAATGGAATTGAAATTACTGATGAGGATATTGGTTGAGGGGTGGTGTGTTGCTCTCAAAACAATTTGTTTAGAAGTCTGTGGTACATATTGATGTCACGTGTTACTAATTAACTTATAGATTTTGATTTGATGATGCCGTGTCAATTTGCTTTTAGAACTTACTTTTTCCAGAGTTTATACTATTTTACTACGATTATTATGCTTGTTATTACCAGATTTTGTTATTATTATGTTATTTCAATATGTATTACCATTATGTTATTTTCGGTTTGGTTATAATTGTGAATTTGTGTGCGGCGGCAGTGTTTATGTAGGGAGGTTGAAAATTAATATGAATATTTAACCGGAGAATTGGTGATATGGATAATATAATATGAATGCTATAAAATTAGGAAAATGAAGTTTTTTATTTATTTATTTATTTATCGATTTACTTTTGTAATTTATTTTTTCTGGATATTCTTTTCTGTCGTTTGATTGTCAGATGTGCTTGACGTGTTCTATTCATATCCCTGATTTAGAATTTCGAGGACCACAGATTGAAGATAGCGAAAACTGAAGGTTGTGACAGAATATTCTGGATTTTCTTCCATATATATTTTAAGTGTGTTTTATTTTCATTTTAATATCCTTTCAGATGGCAATTATCATTTCACGAGAAGACTCGATGGTGATGATAATGTGTGTGAAACTTCTCACATGGATGGTTAGATTTTCTGGTGGCAGTTTTTCGGAAGTTTTTCCCATACGACTTGCAAATGCTGATATTTATCCCTAAAAGTCTTCCTGCGAAGCAATGTCTTTCAACTCCTATCGCTGATCTTTTTGTGGCATTATTAAATGGAATAAGACTCCCACAGATTTAAAGATACATACATCTCTCTCTCTCTATATATATATATATATATATATATAATAGAATACAATTACTAAAAATATGTGAAATATGAAAAAAAAATTGCTAAGAATTTCTAAAAATAGTGTACAAGTTTGTAAAAATACAATACATATGTTAATTTTGTAAAAAAATAGAACACAAAAATTAAAAGTTTGTACAGAAATAATAAACAACCGCTAAAAAAAATTTAAAAAAATAGAATACAATTGTCAAAAAGATTTTATACATCTGTTAGAAATTTGCAAAAAAAATAATAAAAACTGTTAACATTTTTTAAAAAATGGAAAACCCTGTTAAAAATTTGTAAAAATAGAATACAACGGTTAAAAAATTGTAAATAATAGGATACAACAGTTAAAAATTTGTAAAAAATATTATACTATTGTTAAAAAATTTGTAAAAAAAAAATAGAACACATTATAGAATGCAACGGTTAAAAATTTGCAAAAAATTGAATATTGGTTAAAAATTTGAAAAAAAAAATCAATATAATTGTTAAAAAATTGAAAACAGCTGTTAAAAATTTGTAAAAAATTTAATTTTTGTAATTCAAATAATTGTTAAAAAATTGTAAAAAAATAATAATTTGTAAAAAATATAATACAACTGTTAGAAATTTGTAAAATATAGAATACAACTATAAAAATTTGCAAAAAGTCCAATGCAACTTTTAAAAAAAAAAAGTTTAGAAGCAGAATGCAATCGAAAATTTGTAAAAAATATTTAAGTTAAAAAAATATGAAAAAAATCTCCGAAATAAATAAAAAAAATTAAAAATTTCTGCATTATGCATAAAAGTGTTGAACTGTTATAAAAATAAATGCATAATATAATGTAAATAATAAACATTTACTCATATAAAATAAAACAAAAATAAACATTTTATATAATTATTCATTAAAAATAATTATTTAATAATTTTTTTATAAATGTTTTGCTAAATAAATATTTTATTTTAAAAATATTTTATATATATTAAAATATTTTATAAAATTTTATATATTTTATAAATATTTTATTTTATAAAAAATATTTTTATTTTATCAATATTTTATTTATTTGAAAAAATTTTATAAATATTTTTTTTATTTCATTTTGATAATATTTTATAAAAAATATTTTATTCAATAACATGATGTTTAATAAAAAATAATTGTTTCAATAAAAATGTTTAATTATACAAAAGTAAATATTGTTTGTAAGGGAGATGAAGTAAGGATATTGGTGTTTTTGTAAAATGTAAAAAAAAAAAAAAAGCGTTTTTTCCAAATTTGATTAATAGGAATAAAACAGTGCACAAGATTAGAACTATACTCAGCAGTACAACTTCTTTTTTGTAATTGTTTTTATCTTTTACTACAACTCTTTATTAATTACGGTAATAACTATGCAGTGAGAGAGTAATTGGATGTATACAGTGTGCTCTTATCATTCAACAAGCACCCAGGAAAAATAATAAAAAGCTCTATTGTTACATTTGTGCTAAAAAAAATACATATAATATCACCTCGAAATGTGTTACTAACTTATTTAGCCATTTAAATACACTAATGCAGCAGACAAAAATGAAATAATCAGAAGTGTTACGAAAAAATCGTGCTAAAAACATTAAGGTTATTTTGTAATATATGAAGGCATACTATATACATTGAATTACCACATATTAATTATTAGATACCTATTGCCATAAAATCTAGTTGTAGGGTTATTAGATGATTAAACAATGAATTTCTAGTTATTCTTAATTCGTTTTTCAGAAACTATGGCGTGAAACACAGTCGCCACAATGTGTCTAATTTTCCTATTATTCTATTCGTATCAACTGTTTTGTTATGCTGTAAAATATTTAAGTGCTTGAACAATTCAAATTAATAACAAAGAGGTGAGAAAATTTCTTTTTGTCGGGTACACTTACGAAAATGCAAAATAGCCGATGTTTAATATATAGAAAAGTAAATTAATCATAAATATATAGAACACAAACTGCAAACTGGACAAAGTTTCGTTCAATTATTTATATTAATCATTATAACATTACGCCAATAACGATCTAATTGGATTGGAACAGTATACCATAACAAAACGGAAAATGCTATTTAATTTAATAATAAGGACATTTTATTTAATTCTGTACAGAGGAAGAAAACCTGAAAAACTCTCACCAGGTAGTCTGAATATAGATGTGAGAGTCACACATGCTGTCTAAATGTCCACTTCCTAATTTGTGAAAAATGGAACTGCAATGGACACCATCAACGGATTCGAATCTAAGACCTCCTTCAAGCAAGCTAAATATGCTACCACTGAACCACGAGTCGGGCTGTAACGGATCTTAATGCACTAAATATGTCCATAAACACAAGGATGAATCGGGATCCAAGAAATATTGACTCATGTATCCATGAAGATAAAGACCAGTCGAGCTCTAAGAAATACTCTCCTATAATATGCCTATAAACACAATGAATCAGGGCTCTGAATAAGAAAATATCAACTAAAATATGTCCAGAATTAGTCCATGAAAAGATGAATCAGGCTCCCATAAAGATAGATATTGACTCACTGAATATGCCTATAAACACAATAAGTTAGTCCATAAAGGCCATAAAGGTAGTGAATCGATTATAGAAAATATTGACTCATTAAATATATCTAAAATATGTCCATAAAGATAAAGACGAGTCGAGCTCTAAGAAATACTGTCCCTGATTATGCCCGTAAACCCAATGAATCGGGCTCTAGAAAATATTGACTCACTGAATTAGTCCATGAAGATAAAGACAAGTCAAGCTCTAAGAAATACCAATTTACTCAATATGCCCATAAAGATAAAGACGAGTCGAGCTCTAAGAAATACTTCACTGAATATGCCTATAAACACAATGAATCTAGCTCTAGAAAATATCAACTAACTGAATTAGTCCATGAAAAGATGAATCAGGCTCTAGGAGATATTGACTTACTGAATAAGTCCCTAAAGGCAGCGAATCGGATTATAGAAAATATTGACTCATTAAATATATCAAAATATGTCCAAAAGATAAAGAAGTCGAGGAAATACTGTCCCTGATTATGCCCGTAAACCCAATGAATCGGGCTCTAGAAAATATTGACTCACTGAATTAGTCCATATAAAGACAAGCGCTCTAAGAAATACCAATTTACTCAATATGTCCATAAAGAGGACGAGTCGAGCTTAAGAAATACTCTCACTCGATAAGTCCATAAACGCATGAATTACACTCTCCAAAATATTGACTCACTGAATATGTCCATAAACACAAAAATGAATATGGCCCTAGGAGATATTGGTTCACTTAATATGCCCACAAAAAATAAAGATGAGTCAAACCCTAGGAGATATTGATTCATAATATGTCCATAAATACAAAGAAATATGTTAAAAATAAAGGTGAGCCGGGCAATAGGGATATATATTGATTTACTAAATATGGCCATAAGCAATATGATGAATCAGGCTCTATTAGATATTGACACATTGAGTAAATTCAAAATCATAAAGATTTAAACAAATTAGAGCTTTCTATGTACATGTTTTGAGAGTGAAGTGACTCCTGCATTGGTATAAAAATATTATATATAGTTTTTCTTAAACATCTAAAATGTTGGCTTTTATAATGACGTGTCACTGTACAAAATAACTTGTGGCGAAATGATAGTGTAAGCAGCTGATTTACGCATACCCCTAAAAGTCCTCATGGAAAGCAATGCCTACCCCTCATCGTCTTCTGGTTTGTATTAATAGAGCACAAGATCTACAATTGTATAAAAAACATACAATACACAAATAGAACTTAAATTCATAAATTATTCCAGGAATTCTATTCAATAATCTAAAGGTTGCAGTGAATCAGAAGATGACTCACAACATAGATTCCCAGGCATTGGCAGTACGATTGTCAGTCAAGGCCAATTACTCGCAATCCAAGCGCAGCTGATTTCTGATCGGCCTAATCGACAGAACTCGTTGAAAAACGAATCTTGTAGACGAATGACATCAGACAATCGCATTCTGTGCAGACAAAAGAAGCGCCACACCCTTGAGATTAAGATTCCGATTCCGAAACTTCTTTGTGGAACATGCTGAAAGGATGGCTTCATTCCTTGCACCCGAAATATTGTGCTTTAAAAAAATCATACAAAAAGAATTACAAAGAACGCGGAAAAGATTAATTATGATTCAATAATGCAATCTTCTATTATTCAAATTAGTTTTTATTCTCTGAACGGTTTTTACTGGTACATGCCAAGAATGAATAACCTTATTATTAAGGCCAAGAGACAACATGGATTCCTAACTTAAAAAAAGTCCGTCGAAAAGAAATAATATTTAATAAATTATCAATTACAGCTCTTATTTAGTTTTTACCTAAAAGCATTTTTAAACTTTAACCATATTGCAAACACTTTAAAGTTCAGTCAATGTTCTTATACGATTAAACTTGTTTCAACCATTGAAATATGTAATCAGTATTCTTAAATTCCACATCTTTTTACTACCTGCTAAAACCATTGAAATTTGTAATCAGTATTCTTGAATTCCACACCTTTACTTTACCTGCTAAAACCATTGAAATTTGTAATCAATATTCTTATCGTCTTCATTGGCACAACAGCCCCATGGTAGGTCAACACCGTCTGCCTACTAACAGATTCTGAAACAGGAGATGCTTTCGTTTTTCTACCTACAAAGCGTAGGATTGTCTACCCTATGCTTTGCAGTCATATTAGACCGGGACCTGGGTTTAAAGTGGATTCCGAATCACTACAAACATTCATCGCACCGCAAAAGCTCAAACCCGAAATCTGTGACACCGAACGCTGGAGTGTTAGTCACTCGGACAGCAGACCATAAACCATCCTTCCTTAGACTAGTAAAAAAGAGTATAAACTTTCTTACACAACCTAATTATCCATTAAAACCATTCATTAAAAGTCAATCTATAATGAATTATTATTAACTTTTATTCTATCAAGAACTATAAATGTAACAACATTAGTGGAATTTATCATAAATAAAACAACTAAAATTATTATTATTGTAATAAAAATAACAACACTGGTTATTTTGTTATACACCATAAAATTGTTAACATCAAGAGCACATAGAATCTGACTTAGTCGCCGAAAATGAATCAATTTGACAATGACTTATTAACTTAATAGTTAATTATCTATTAAAACAATGGCAATTATCTAAATAAAGTTATTTAGTTTCTCTCAAGAATTTTTTAGAATTGGATTAAATTTTGAAATAAATTTTGAATTGGATTAAATTTTGGATTCTTTCTGGACTTGGATTTCCTTCTGGTTTTCAAAATTTACCATATATATTTGTAAATTCCATTATATGTATTTCATTTAACGTTACTTTATTCAGTTCAATCTGAAGATCCATCCACAACATCACTACTACACTAATACCACATACTAATCAAAACCACACGCTAATGTCACATAATAATCAAAACCACACGCTAATAAGTCAATTTATAATTTTTGTGAATTTTTCTTCAACCAAGAATCGTAATAACCAGTACCACCTAACTAAATACCACCAAGAAAGAACAGAAAATCAATCAATCCCATACTCATCGTGTGTGATGGAACGAGGGTGGGGGTGGAGAAGAACGTCGTGAGTGACCACCAGGTGTCTTCCAGCATTCCCCTGTGGGATCAACTTCTAATTGGAGCAGATAGCCACTGGTTTTTAGAGTGACAGAAACTCCTGATGAGAACCCATGGACCTCAAAAAGCTCCAGAGTCGTCCTTCCTAATTAGTCCCGGGGATCAACGGGACGGGGAATGACTCCCTGGAAGACCCTCCCCCACCCCCATCCCTGCCCCTCCACCCCCTAAAATCGTCTGCAATCCCAAACGCCACCTTCTCCAAGAATCTTCCAGGAAGAGGGTGGAGAGGGAGCAGGTATACACGACTATGACTATAGTTATAAATTTTGGAACCACACCATGACAGATCTAACCACGTGATTGGTGGAGACAGTTTTTTATTGTTGGTGGGGTGGGGCGGATTGCGGGGGTGGGGTGGAAGAGGATATCGGGATATCTTCTATAGTTTGTTATATTGGAAGGACTTAGAAATAAATTGTTCCCGTCTTAAAAGTAAGAACTTTTTTTTTCCCCCGATATCTTCTCTTAACCTAAAGATAGAAAGAGATGGTTTAAGAACTTAGGTGTTCTTAGTTTTATGGATTGCTATAGAGATAGCTTTTTGTTCTGGTTCTTTTTTATTTATTTATTTATTTATTCCTTTTCCTCTGTTTTTACTTCGTTCAGAACTCTGTTCTTATTTCGGATATCAATGGTAAAAGAACTTGAAAGCAATTTCTATATACAAATTAGATAGCAAAGTAGAATATATCATAATAAAAATATGATATTTTTTTTCATTCACTTTAAATTCTTCTTTGATGATCATTTTCCTTTTGTCCTTCCAGAACTTACTTTACTTTGATGCCTTATTTTCAGAACCATAACTTTCAGAATTTGGTATTTTTATTTATTTATTTATTTATTTATTCCTTTTCCTCTGCGTTTACTTCGTACAGAACTCTGTTATTATTTCGATATCAATGGTAAAGAACTTGAAAGCAATTTCTATATACAAATTAGATAGCAAAGTAGAATATATCAAATAAAAATATGATATTTTTCATTCGCTTTAAATTCTTCTTTGATGATCATTTTCTTTTGTCCTTCCAGAACTTACTTTTACTTTGATAATTTTCAGAACCATAACTTTCAGAATTTGGTATTTTTTTTTTATTTATTTATTTATTCCTTTTCCTCTGCGTTTAGTACAGAACTCTGTTATTATTTTGGATACCAATGATAAAGAACTTGTAAGCCATTTCGATATACAAATTAGCCATAGGAGTTGGGCGAGTGAATAATTCGTTTATTGATAATAAAGAATATCATGCTTTTCATTCACTTTAAATAATTCTTTCCTGATCATTATTCTATTATTGAACATTCTTTATTGATCATTGATTATCTTCTTTACTGATCATTATTATTATTTACCTTTTTGTTCTTCCAGAACTTACTTTACTTTGATACTTTATTACGAGAACCATAATTTTCAGAATTTTAAGAAAGATTCTAAAATTTAGTCAGTTTTCTAAACATCAGAAATATAATATTAACGCAGGGGGCCTGATGGCCGAGTGGCCAGCGCTCTGTACCCCAGTTTCGGGTTTGAGTACCGGCGGTGCCATGGTTTGTAGTGGTTCGGAATCCCCTTTGAACCCTAGTTCCCGGTCTAATATAACAATAGATCGTTGTGGGGGTAGTGCTACTGCGTCCATAGCCTATCTTCAAACTACATGTGCCCCCTGGTAGTGCTATATGAGTAACAGTGATGCACCCTCGCTTATGGCATAAAGATTAACTATTTCTATATTAATACAGAGATAGTTAATCTTTTGTTGATGTTGTTTTAACGCCAGCTGCATTAGAACTACAACAATATTAACATGAAAAAGATGTTAATTTGCCATTGACTAAAAACTAAATCTGATGTTAAATTCTATGAATGTTACAAAGAATGAGCCAATTCAATGTCCTTGTATGATGTTGCAATGATACTAATTCATCGCCTTAAATCCGATATTTCAATGAGAGTGTACACTTTTAACGATTACATCTAAAAGTTGGAGTTAGCTTCATTGGTATGATATACAAAACCCTCTAAAGATGAAAGTTTGACATGTTGCCACTTCAATCTAGATGACAATTAAAAGTTAATTTTATATAATTTAAGCGAAACATAGACTTGATTAGCATTTCATATTTGAAGAAGATTTTAAATTTTGAACTTTGTAAAAACTAAAAGTTCTACTATTTTTTACTTTTAAATTAACTGTATTTTTAGCTTTACTTCATTTTTATTTTATTTTTGTTGTTGTTTCTTAACCTATTTGGTCGACACCACATCTAGACCAAGTCCAAGAACCCGTTTTGGTCTTATGGTAGGAGGAAAGGGAGGCAAATCATTTTCAAATCATTCAACAAAAAAGAATGCTATGTAGCAAATTCAACGTTATCCAAGGAATTCCACAAAGATACTAGCTACACTACACCCATATTTTTCATCACATTTTTGGATCAATATCAATACGAATATCATCTAGACGAAAGGTCGCACCTTTTAATGGATCCCAACGGAATGATTTTTTTCTGCTTACAAAGTTATCATGTTTATACTAAGCATAGACATGGGAAATTTTGATTCCAGATCGTTTCCCCTACTACTTCTATTAGGTTAGTAAATATCTAAATTATAAGATAAACTGTGTCTAATATATTTTCCAAAGAAACATGTTAATTTAGCGAATTAAATAATTTTAATTAAATTAAAATTTTTTAATTTAATTAAATTAATTCGAATTTTAATATTAAAAAATTAATTTGATTTAGAGCTCTAATTATAGTTTCGTTTAGAATTTAAAATAATTTTTCCATAATTACTAACAGAATTTGTATTTATTGATGTTATTGTCGAAGTAAAATAATTTGTATTTATTGATGTTATTGTCGAAGTAAAATAATTTGTATTTATTGATGTTATTGCCGAAGTAACGAAACTATAATGAATGTAATAATTATGTATGTTAATTGTAAACGATACATGCATTTTTCATATGAGTGAGTTTTTAATACAAATTTCAATTTTTTTTTTTTTTTTTTTTATAATTGATCTAGACTCTTTAGTTTTCACTTTTATTAATGTAGATCATTACCTATACAAAATTTTGCCAAATTTCTGTTGAAAACCAGCGACATTTATCTAAAGAAAAGAAAAAAAATCACGCATTACAAGATTTTTTTAAATTTTTTTTTTTTTTTAACTTTAAAACTTGTACCGCGTCAATTCCGAATGGTTTTCTGTTCCAAACGGTACTGTCCGGAACAAACATACCTTCCCAGAATGCGTAGGTTCACAGAACTCCTATCTCAGAACAAAGTGGGCAAATAAATATATGGACAACACACACATTTAACCCTGCGTAACCCCAAAAAAGAAACACCATTTAAATGGTCCAAACGAGTTCCAGCTTTCAATTACAGGGCTCGAGTCCCCGCCATTGTAGTCGAATAATACGCAAAAAGCCGTCCCAAATTCACCTTTTGAAAAGAGCCGTCCCTCGGCTTTTTGTTTCGTGAGAATGGCGCTTGACAGTTGAGGTGGTAATTGGTCCCTGTCAAAAAATGTATACGAGTGGGGAGCTATTCAGAATCTTTAATTAGCTTCCTTTCGGCCACTCTTTTTTCCTTTTTTTTTGCTTTCTACCTCTCAGTTTTCATTAAAGCACTGCCAAACGGTGCCAAAAAACATGCAGACGCGAGGTCAACTCCTGAAGGATTCGCCATGGCAACAACAAAAAAGGATCTGTTCGTTGTATGTAACTTTGTAAAACATGATAAGTGTATTGAATTAAGGTTTGGATGGCTTATTTGTGGCATGACCTACAACAGTTTTGGCAAAGACGACGTGCACTTCCTCTCTGTAATGGTCCGCTTTGTTTAGTGTTTTGTGGTTGGCTTGTTCCATGACGTCCATTTGGTAGCTAATGAAGCGAAATCCTGTTTCTAGTGGTGGTTTTTGTGGAATAGTATTAGTAAATATATGTATTTTAACGATGCTTATGATTGAATGGAATCATTGTAAAAATTAAATGTATATCCCTAAATTTCATGAAACGCTTAAGCAATGATGATGCACATAAACATTTATGTATAGCGAATACTAAATGTATTATGCTGCAGCTATAACATGGCAAAAAAAATGGTTTTATTATACAAACTGATTGCCCTTCTAGCCATTTTATTTAATCAGCGAATATATGTATTTACTTATGCAAATATATGTATAAGTAAATATATGTATTTTAAAGGTGCTTATGATTGAATAGAATCATTATGAAAACGAACTGTAGGTCACTGAATTTCGTGAAACGCTTAATCAATTATAATGCACATGAAAAATTATGTATAGCAAATACTAAACCCATAACTTGTCCAAAAATGGCTTTGTTATACACACTGATTGCCATTCTAACGTTTTTATTTAATTAGCAAATATAAGTAAATATATGTGTTTTAACGATGGTTATGATTGAATAGAATCATTGTGAAAACGAACTGTAGGTCACTGAATTTCATGGCTTGATCAATGATGGCGTAATCAATGAATGATGATGCTCAAAATTTATTGCTATGTATAAATTTTAATAAATATTGCTTACTTAAATATTATTTAATACTTAATTTTATTATTTAATTATATTTTTTTATTTAATTTTATTATTTAACTTTTATTATTTAATACTCAAATATTGCTATGCTAGAACATGACTAAAAATGGCTTTCGTTATATAAATTGATTGGCATTCTAGTAATATTATTTAATTAGTAAATATATATATTTTTAAACTATGTTTATGATTGAATGGAATAATTATAAAAACGAACTGCAGGTCACTAAATTTTATGAAATACTTAAACAATGATCATGGCCATGAACATTTGTGTATAGCGAATACTAAATGTGTTACGCTAAAGCTATAACAACGCCAATAATGGCTTTGTTATACAAACTGATTACAATTTTATTTAATTATCAAATATATATTTTTTAACGATGTTTATGATTGAATGGAATCCTTTTAGAAACGAGCTGTATGTCACTAAATTTCATGAAACGCTTAATCGTTTGCGCAGTGGAGATGAAAAGTTATGTATAGCAAATACTAAGTGTATTATACTAAAACTCTAACAATGGCAACATTGGCTTTGCTATACAAACTGATTGCCATTTTAGCCATTTTATTTAATTAGCAATTATAAAAAAAATAAATGTATTTTAAAGATGTTTATGATTGAATGGAATCATTGTAAAAATTAACTGTATATCCCTAAATTTCACTAAGCGTTTACTCAATTATAATGCATATGGAAATTTATGTATAGCGAATACTAAACAATCACGCTATCATTTTTGGCCATGTTATACTAAAACTATAACATAGGCAAAAATGATTTCAAAACTGATTGCCATTCTAGCAATTTTATTTAATTAGCAAATATATGTATTTTAACGATACTTATGATTGAATGGCATTATAGTAAAAAACGAACATTCGAACAAACGAATGTCACTAAATTTTATGAAATGCTTAATGAATTATGATGCATGTGAAAATTTATATATAACTAATGTCATAACAGGGTTCTTATACAAACTGATTGTCATAGTAACCATCCTATTTAATGATGTATAAATACGAAAGCGAATTTAATGATGTTCAAATACTGATGTGAATACTAAAACAACATCATGGCAAAACATGGTTTTATTATACAAATTGATTGTGATTCTAATCATTATATTTAATGATGTGCAAGTTTGAATATCCTGTACCATTGATAGGTCATTGCGTGGGTTTTTAATGTAAATTTCAAAGATTTTTACAAAAATAAAAAAACTGATTACATTCTTCTTATTCATTGAGCAACTGCCCCATAGTTGGGCCAAGGCCATCTGCTTGCTCGCAGATAAATGAAGGGAAAACTTACTAAATTATAAGTTTTTATTAATGTTCATCATTATTCTCAAAATATTGCAAATTTATGAAAAAATAATAATTTTTTTTTTTAAATCAAGCATTACATATAAACACTTCTTCAATTTTTAAATATTGTTGTATTTTTTAAATAACGGATGATTTCTAAATATCATTATTAATCTTTAATGTTTTTGTTCTGATTTCCTGGACAATTTGTTTTTATATAATTCGTATTTATAATTTTTTTTTTTAACTTTATTTGTATCCGAAGTTTTAGTTGTTCACCTTTTTGTAATATAGAATGGCTTTTATATTTTTCAATAATGTGTCTGTTGCTTCCTCTGCCTTTTAGATGTTAACTCCTTAAACTCTAAATTTTGTCATTTTTTTTCAGTTTATGATGGAATTTCCTTTTTATGGGAACTATGATGCCCATGAAAATCTATTACGTGCGAATACTGTTTTGGCTTGTTATACAAACTCATTTTAATTTTAACAAATCCATTCCCATATTTTTCTTTATTGTCACTTCCATATTTAAGCCTCATATATATATATAGAGTATATCCCAAAAATCAAGCAAGATTGAATTCAAAACATCTTTTAATGTTAAAAACTCTGGTAATGAAATTTTTCTGATTCTCTTCAAAGCGATCTTTTTTTCAGTTTATGATGGTTTTCTTTTTTAAATGAAATTTTTGTACCCTTTATTAAAAAGCAATAACTTGCTTTTGTTACATTCATTATATAACCTAATATAAATATTTGCTGATGCTGACTTTTTAAGTTCTAATTTAATTTGACTCTGATATACAACACTGAATATACTAACAAGTACATTTGAAACAATATTCAATTTTTTTTTTTCCTTTTTTTTTATATATATACAAAAAAAAAATTGCTAAATGTAAATGCTCGTCTAATGCTATAATAATATCATCAACCAAAAGAAGAAAAATGATTAATATTTAAAAAGCTGTGCCTTAAAAAAAAACACTTTTTTTTTTGTAAAAATTGTACCTTCTCTTGTACCCTTTATTAAAAGCACTACTTCTTGAATTTTGGACAACTTATATATATAAATTCGTAGTATATGGCGCTAATCTTTTATTTTATGTACATATTTAATGATGTTAAGAATGGTCACTGCAGCTAATGCTGATTGTATATTTTAAATTAATTTGGCAAGCTGATTGTTAATCTAGCAAGTCCATTCATTATCCATACTCTTTCAGATTTTTCTTATTTATATAAACAATTATATTATATACTTGTATTATTATAATTAATAATATATATTATTATATATATATATATAAAGAGAGATTTTTATCTGTTTCGCAGTATTTACCTGCTGTTTTATATTCATGTTTAATGATATTAAGTTTTGTCACTACAGCTAATGATAATTTAAAATAAACTAATTTTTCTTCTTTTGGTAACTTTTATGAAACTGATTAGGTGACTCAAGAGGATATATGTGTATATGTTTTTGGAGTTTTTATTATACAAACTGATTGTCATTTTAGCAAGTCCATCCCCCGTACTCTTTCAGATCTTTCTTGTTTGTATATATATATATATATAATTGCATACACATATTTAATACATACACACACACACATATTTATATATATATGTATGTGTGTGTGTATAGTTCTGTTTATGTGCTTTGTTATACAAACTGATTGTGTTTCTGACAAATGCATTATCTTTTTGCTTTTGTCTTGTCTCACTACATCTTTTGTAACTTTCGCCTTCCATTAATATACATTGATAAGTAACTTTTATTGCGTGAATGATATTCTTGTGATACTAATCTAATGGAGTTTATTCTATCCTTTACTTTATTTGTATATAAGAAACATCTAATGTTAAATAGTAAATGCTCGTTTAATGTTAATAAGTAGTATATCAACTAAGTGATCGTTGTAAATTTTATTTGTATTAAATATTTAAAAAATATATATTTATTTGTAAATTTTTTTTGATAAAATGAAGAATTACAGAAATTTCCGAAGTAAAAAATTATTAATAAAATCAGTGTATCAAATTATAATTGATAGGAAAATATTTCAATAAAAATGCTTTGAAATGACCTTTTGTTTAAATAAATCATTTTTTTTTTTAAATCTAAAATCAATTTAAAAAAAAAAATCATTTTGATATCAAAAAATCATTCAAAAATTAACATTTGTAATCAAAATCAATTTAAAAAATCAGTATTTGATATCAAAATCATTCAAAAAAAAAAAAACCCTTAACATTCGTAATCAAAATCAATTTAAAAAAAATCAACATTTTGAAATCGAAATCAATAAAAAAAAATCAACATTTGAAATCGAAATCAATAACAAAAATCAACATTTGAAATCAAAATCTCAATTCAGGAAGTATAATGTTCAAACATGAGTAAGATATGATTTGATCAAATACCTAAAATCGGACTTTGAATAAAAAGGACTGATTTAACTTTTATTTTTTCAATAAATAAATATTTTCCTTCTAAACTAGTTATTGATACCAATAAAATCAAATGAGATTCTTTCTCAAATAATTAAATATTTTTAATACAGGGAAAAAAATGAATATAAAAAAAAAACGAAATAGGTAAAAAAATTTGTAAAAATTATTTTCATAAAAACTACAAGATTTTTATTTATTAATTTTTTTTTTTATTTTTATTTTATTTATTTATATTTTTTATTTTATTTTATTTTATTTATTCATTTTTTTATTTTTATTTTATTTCATCTATTTATTTATTCATTGACGAATTCTTACTCAATTATTCTTCTTCTTCATAAGCTTCTACATAATAACAATTCTATAATTCTTGTTGGATATTTTATGCAGATGTTATTAACATATTATAATGGCGTAATACAAGTGAAAACATGGCAACAAGAGTTCAAGGTAATAATTCACAATACATATTATTACATTTTAAAATTATTTATTATATTTCGATTGAATTATTTACACATGATTGAATTCATTTAAATACTTATAACAAGGGGTTACTTTTTCTTTTTTTAGGCATATTTTTGATTTGAAATTGATCTGTTACATTTTTAAAATGTCAGAGCTCCAATTATAATACAGAAAAAAAAAATAAAAGTCTAACATAATAAAACATCTTTATAGTCATTTTGAAATTAACCTAATAAAAATGCTGAAGCAATATATATGAGTGGAGTGCATTAAAATAATAAACCGTTCAATTTGTAGTATTTTTTTTAAATTACTGGAATTTTTACTTTTAAATTTATACAATTTTCCTTAATATAAATTTTATAATTAAATAGTTATCGTTATAAATTGAGGTATCAATTTTAATATTAATGTTTATTATTATTTATTATTTGTAAATTACTTTTGAATACCGTGCAAATAATTTTAAACGTAAAAGGAAATTAAACAAATAAAACTCAACATTTCAAAAATTATATTGAATAGAAAAATATGCATCAGTTTAAAACAAACAAAAAATTAGAATAAAAATTTAAAAAGTTTAAATTTTAAATTTAATTTGTTGTAATAAATTCCAAACAGTAAAATTTTAAATGTAAGATTATTTAAATGAAGATCCAGTGTCATATAACAAACTTCTTAACGGATTTAAGAACCATCATTTAAAATTACTTTATATTTTTTTAATACATTAGTTTCTTAAAAAGTCGTAAGAGGAATTTTATGCAATAAATCACAATAATAAATTTAAAATTTTATTTGAATGTTGTTCATTAATAAATACAAAAACTAAAAGCAATAGAAAGTTTTTATTTTATTTTTTTTTTTTTCAATATCGATTTAAAATAAGTAATTCTGAAAGTATTGTACTAACAATACAAATATGATTTTCTTCAAATAAATATTAAAAAGTACTCAACTATACATTACAAGCTAAAAAAAATGTTTTTGTATTTTGTCAAACTAGAGAAATTTTTTTAAACACGTAGTTCACTTTCTGACAAATAGATGGCAGTAGTAGTATTAAATTATGACCAGACTATAGATGCATGACATCTGGTTTGTTTCTACTCATTCGGAAGCTCTTCAAAATATTTCTTTGCAAATGTGATTGACAGAAAGTCATTTATTTTTAAATTGTTTTTCTAATTTATTTGATTGAAAAGGAAAAGTGGAATAATTAAAAAATAAGATATTTATTTACATTCTAATAAGAACTTATTATTTCTTCGAAATATATCTATAAAATCTACGTGAATACTCAATTCTATGAAACGTTACATACGTTACGTTAACCAATTACATATTTATAAATGTTGATAAATAAATTAATAGTTTAATAAATAAATTGTACGATTTACAAAAAAAGTTCATTTATTACAATAAAAATCAAAAACCCATTTTCCTTTTTTCCGTTTCTAAAAATTTAAAAAAAAATCGAAATTCTTTAAATATATATAATAAGGATATTTATTTCATTAATTCTTGCAATAAAATTTTTATTTTTGAATTTAATTTTCTGACAGATTGATAAAATTATTTCTTTTCTTAATATAATTTAAAATTAAATGATGAGGAAAAATAAAGACTTGATAAGATACTTAATAGAAGATAAAATAAAAATAATAATTAATGAATAAATAAAAATAAAAATTTAAATTTATTAATTAACAATTTTACAATAAAAAGAAAAATTTCTGAAATGAATATATTAAACAATATTATAACGTTATAAATTAATATAAATATAATATTTTAAAGTCATATTTCTAAATAAACAAAAAACTCTTAACAAAAGAAATGGAATAGTATTTGAGAAAAACAATTTGTTGATAAAAGTATTATGTTCCTATATCATGTAGCATTTTTTTAAATAAAAATATTCCACTTTTTTTTAATTTAGTAATATTTAATACATTTTTATTTTTATTTTCATGTTAAAAATACTATAAAATATTTTTTTAATATTGGGGATCTTTCGTCAGGCATGATATAATTGTAAAATCATGAAAGTATATGAATATAATATAACATATAATTAATAAATATTATGCAGAATTTTTATCGTAATAATAAATATAACCTTCTGTTTATTTGCTTTTTGTTTAGCATATCACACAAATCTATGAAGAAATTTGAAAAGATGAATATTTTTTCTTAACAAGAATGAACTAAATAAAATTGAAATAACAATGGCAGTATAATAAATGAACAATTTATAGAAAATAAAATTGAAATGAATACAAATAATTTTATGTGAACAGTGGCAGCGATATAAAATAAAATTTTTAAATGAATACAATTGTAAATGGAAAAAACATTAGATAGGAATGTTTGATAAAATGAAATGAATACAATAAATGAACAAAAACAGTAGGACGTTCTAATAAAATTGAAATGAATACAATAAATGAACAAAAACAGTAGGAAATCAATGAAATGAATACAATAAATGAACAAAATAAAATAGGAAATAAAATTGAAATGAATACAATAAATGAACAAAAACAGTAGGAAATAAAATTTTTAAATGAATACAATAAATGTGCGAATGAAAATTTTCTTATTAGATAAATGTTTGATGTTAAACTCTTAATAAATATTGTATAGCGTGCTTTTCATTTATCTTATGTAGTATGTATACGACTGTATATTGTAAAATTATGTATACGACTTTCTATATGTATAATTACATTTATGCTTTTTTTCAAATCGAAATTTTGTATTCAAAGAACTATTATCTCGATCAATGATGAAAAATCCAAATTGCTACTACTAATAATAATAAAATTACAGCATTAAATAATAATTAATAAAGATTTTCAAAATGCTGGAATAAAAATCTGGATAAGAATGAAATGCATGGATTATGAAATACCATAACTGAAAAAGTAATATAATTCAATAAAGTGGTAGCATTTTAAAAAATAAATTATATTTGTCAAATTCAATAAATTGTGCGATGCAAATTTTTGTTAAAATAATCCATTAACATTTTACAATATCTACAAAAATTTGTGAATTTTATTTTTCTTTATTAAATATCATATTTTCATTTATAATTAATTCATATTTTGTTAATAAAAATAATTTAATTTTTATTAAAATTGTTCATAAATTTATTTTTAAAATAAAGTAACATAATTCAATAAATTGGTAGCAATAAAAACAAATTATATTTATCAAAATATGCAAATAAAATATTCCATTAAAATTTTTACTTAATTTACACAAATTGGTAGAATTAAATTATTTTTAATGAAAATACCATAGATGAAAAAAAAATAATTCAATAAATTGATTGCGATAAAAATAAATTATATTTATCAAAATATGTAAATAATTCTTCTATTAAACCTAAAAAGTAATATAATTCAATAAATTGGTAGTGATAAAATAAATTATATTTAATAAAATATGAAAATTAAAATAATCCATTGGCTTTTTTACAATATCTACAAATTTATGAATTTTATTATTCTTTATGAAATATTATAACCGAGAAAGTAACATAATTCAATAAATTGGTAGCAATAAAAATAAATTATGTTTATTAAAAAAAAATAATATGTAAATTAAAATGATAAATTAGCATTTTACAATATCTACAAAAATTTGTGAATTCTTATTATTCTTTATGAATTACCATAACCGAAAAAATAAATTATATAACATAATTCAATAAATTGATAGCAATAAAAATAAATTATATTTATCAAAATATGTGAAAATAAAATATGTTCAAAATATAGCATTTTACAATAAAACCCAAATTTGTGAATTTTATTATTATTTAAAAAATACTATAACACAAAAAGTAACATAATTCAATAAATTATAACGATAAAAATTTCTAATAAATTGTATTTATCAAAATTTTTCATATGTGAATTAAAATAATCCATTGGCTTTTTTTAAAATTGTTTTCATATATCTACACAAATTTGTGAATTTTTATTATTCTTTTATTATTGGGTTTTCATTAGTAATTAATTGCACACAGTATAATGTGTAATACCCACTGTACATAGATTTTTCTAAATATGTAATTATATTCTAATATCCAGAATTTTACTTATCGATATTTATATTTTGTCTCTTACAAAATAATTAATATCTCTAATGTCTGAAATTGTTTTCTTTTATTGTTTTCATACAGTTTTGTCTTGCACACAATTTTTCTTTTTTTTTGAAATTGTTTTCTTTTATTATTTTTCATACAGTTTTCACTTGTACACAATTTTTAAAATTGTTTTCATTTATTATTTTTCATACAATTTTCTCTTGAAGACAAGATACAATCTTTTAATGAAATTTATTTTCAATATTCAAATACATGTATATTACTTATTAGTAATATTTTATATAAATATTGTATTTTAAAACTTACTTAATTGACCTTTTTTTTTACTGTATAGAAATTAATTTTTTATTAAAACTATAGACTAAACTAATCATTTGTTTACCATTCATTAATTATTGTAAATGTTTTTTTTTCAAAACAATTTCCTAGTAGTGTAATTAAAAATAAATTCTGCTATTCTATAAATTTGTACCAACGTTTTGCTAATATTATTTTAACTGAAGATATCTTATTAACAAAAAAATTGAATACCTATTTCGATTTAAATAATTCGAATTTTATATTATTTATTTTAAATGCATTGTTTAGGGATTTAGAGGTTTGCCAAAACCAGAAGACATACTAATTTACTGTAATAGAAAATCTTGTTTTGTGTGTTTTTATTTATTTATTTTTGGAAGGGAAGGGGAGGAATAATGAAATGCGTAATATTTTTGTTTTTCAAATAGTGTTACAATGAAAGAGCAAAAAGATAAGAAAAAAATTTAATTTAATGCTAAATACTACATTAACAAAACTAATTAACATTACATTAACAGTGCTAACAATACATAAAATTGTTCTTTAAGCAAGTAGTTGTTCGAGGTTAATAAAGGACTGTTAATAAATGCTGTATATTGCTGTATACTACAGCATATTGTGCGAATTGTAAATTGTGCAAATAGTATGATAATGTAATAGTAATATATTTTCCAGATGCCACATTAGCTGGAACTTATTATACTTGCACGTGGTGGAAAAATGTGGGTGGAGTGTAGATATCTCCCACATTTGAAGCACCTGCACAAAGTTGAATCTCCTACACACGTCTAGATCTGATCAAAGGGCTCAATATTTCAAAAACAACAAAAGTATATTATGTCAAAATAATGTAGAAAAGAAATTGAAATTATTTATATTTATTTCGTGCGAACAGATTTTGTTACTAATTCCATCACTGGATCAGTATATATATATATATATATACATATAAACTTTCAGAAGGCCCAATTGATGTTTTTGTCAATGTGTAAACTGTTGACATCCTGATAGCCAGACATTTCAAAATAAATACAGAAAACGTACTTGATATATTCAAGTCCCTAGCAACACCTAATACATATCAATTTAATAAATACGTGTATGTTAATATGTGTATGTATAAATAAAAATGTTGAAATATTCAGAATTTAAATTTATTATGTGTAAGAAATAGTTAAATTAATTTTCATAAGACACAATTGATGTTTAGACAAGGTTTTGAGGAAGATTGACACGATAATCTGTTGACATTTTGGCAGCAGACAATTCAAAAAGAAATATAGAGTACGTAATTGATGGGGCCAGGCAACATACTAGTACATGCCAGTTTATATGCCAAGTCTTGTATGCTGATATTTGCCTGCATAAATAAAAATTTGAAATCATCCATGAATTTTAATTTATTAGAGAACAAATTTTATCACTAATTCTATAACGAGAACTTGAACTTATTTATACACACACACACACACACACACACACACACACACACACACACACACACACATATACATACATACATATACACACACATATATATATATATATATATATATAATCTCTGTGTGTGTGTATTCTTAAAAATAGGCACAATTGACAAAAATTTACACAATAACACAATAATCTGTTGACAATCAGACAATTCAAAATAAATATAGAATACGTACTTGATAGTGACAGGTCTTAGCAATACATAATACATGTGCAACAAATAAATCAGTGCATGTATAAATATGTATCATATATATGCACACTTATGCACATATAAAAGGCTTATTTATAAAGTATTAAACTCGACAAAAAAATTAATTAAACACATATGCTTACGTATATATATATATTTAAATGCATGTTCATGCATAAATAATGCAATGAAAATATGTTCATGCATAAAAATTTTATCCAACGCGTACACGACATTGAAATCAGGTGATAAAAAAAAAACATTTATTTTAAATGAAAGTTTCTGAAGTGAATATTTCTCGCGCATTTTAAATCAATAATTTATACTCTTACTTATTTTATTCCCAACCATTTTTATGTAGCGCACATACCAGAACATTACGTTCACACGATAAAAAAGGTAAAAAAATTATAAATTAAACAAATTAGCGTGGTTCTCACATTTTCAAAAATCCCCACAAGCGCACATTTTCGCAACAATTCGGACTAATTTCACGAAATCCTCGCCACTTTTACTCAAAGCAGATACATCTTTCGTGATGAATTGAGTTTTAATTCAAAGCGGAACGCCTCTTCCGAAAGGACCACCCAAACCCACAAAACGACAATCACTGTGAGAAAATATGTAATCGTTAAGCCGGAAATTATTCACCTCAGTTTTTCCCAACTGAAGACGTGCAACAAGCCGAAGAAGTTCTAAAATTTCACTTGTGGCGAAGACGATCCTCGCCGGATGCCACATAAATTTCGAACATCCTCGATCTCGCCCCGGGCCCTTCATCCATAAAATGGCCGGCCACCTCTGCCATGTCCCCCTGACATGCTAATCATCACGAGGGCATAAATCAGGAACCAATTTCTTTGCGCGATGGCCCGCGGGCTCGCGTTACATGAAGTCCCATTTTTGATGTCCAGCAACATGTAACCTGTCAGGACGGTGTAGCAAATGACGCCGCTCGACCAGCCACGGAGGTGGAATTAAACTGACGACCGTTTTTAGAAGATCTTCTTTACTTTCTTTTTGCTTCTCGTGTTTTGCGTAGGATATACGGGTTTGTGTTACGCACATCCTCCAGGCTGTCTTGCCAGCTCGAGTTTTAATACTTTGAGAATAATTTTTGGATTTATTATTCTATAAAGAATAGCATCGTTATTGTTTTTATGGCAAGGAGGCACATGCAAAGATCGGTCTCATCATATGTATATTTGACTTAATATATCTGTAGCGTATAATGATTGGTGATAGATTATATTTGGTAATAATTGTAATACATGATTCGTAATCAGTAATTTTTTTTTTTAAAATTATTGATAATTTTTAATTGAAAAATATTGCGAATATTTTTGTAATTTATTATTATTAAAATTGGTAATTTTGCTAATTTAATAATACTCGATAATTAGCAATTTTATTATTGGTAATTTTTGAAGATTTGCTGGACTTTGTTGAAACATGAAATCAAGGGCGTAGATCAACTTTAGATTAATACAAAAGTAATTATTATAATTCCAGTTTTGGTAATTTATGGTAATAATCGATAATTAGTAATTTTTAGTATTTATTTAGTATCCATTTTTTAAAAGATTAAACCAAGGAACATGATCCATCTCTAGAATTAACGCAAAAGTAATTGTTATAATTGGTAGTTTTGGTAATTTTTGGTAATAATCAATAATTATTAAATTTCATCATTGGTAATTTTTTGAAAGATTTGTCAGATTTTAATGAAAGATTAAATCCAAGGAACGGAATCCCATTTTAGATTAATACAGAAGTAATTATTATAATTAGTACTTTTGGTAATTTTGGTAATATTCGGTAATAAGTAATTTTACCATGTTTTTGCCATGTCCCCTGACATGCTAATCACCGCGAGGGCATAAATCAGGAACAATTTCTTTGCGCGATGGCCCGCGGGCTCGGTATTTGCATGAGTCCCATTTTTGATGTCCAGCAACATGTAACCTGTCAGGACGGTGTAGCAAATGACGCCGCTCGACCAGCCACGGAGGTGGAATTAAACTGACGAACGTTTTTAGAAGATCATCTTCTTTTCTTCTTGTGTTTTGCGTAGGATAGCCACGGGTTTTTGTGTTACAGACATCCTCCAGGCTTGTCTTGCCACGCTTTTCCTCTCGAGTTTTAATATTTTGTGGATAATTTTTGGATTTATTATTCTATAAAGAAAAGGCATCGTTATTGTTTTATGGCAGGGGGCACATCATCATATATCCTCATCATATATCCCTCATCATATCCTCATCACCGTCCCTCATCCTTATATCCACATCCTTATCCTCATCACCGTCCTCATCATATATCTATTTGACTTAATGTATATTTGTCGCGTTTAATAATTGGTGACAGATCAGTTTTTGGTAATCATTATATTATGATTTGTAATCGGCAATTTTAATTGGAACAGATTGCCGATTTTTTTGTTTGCAATTTAATATTCAAATTCGGTAATTAGTAATTAAACTGTAATTATTAATTTTTATATTATTAATTTTTTTTGAAAGAATTGTTATATATTTTGATGAAAAAATTAAATCAAGGAACGTTGGCCCAGCAGGTTAACGCAAGTCCCTGTAGATTATCATAAAAGTAATTGAAGCAATTGGTAGTTTTGATAATTTTTGGTAATAATCAGTAATTAGTAATTTATATCAATAATAATTTTTGGTAATAATCAGTAATTAGTAATTCTTATCATTGGTAATTTTTTGAAAGATTTGTTAGATTTTTGAAAAACATTAAATCAAGGAGCGTGAGCACATTATTCAGCGATTGACCTCTTCATATAATCTGAGTTTAATATATATTTGTCATGCATAATAAGTGGTAATAATTTTTAATACATGATTTGTAATCAGCAATTTTGTTTTTAATTATTAGTAATTTTTAATTGGAAAATAATGCGATTTGGTTTTTGAAATTTTTTATTAAAATTAGTAATTTTCATCATTGTAATTTTTCATAATAATCGGTAATTAGTTATTTTTATTTTGTGGTAATTTTTTTAAAGATTTATTAGATTTTGATGAAAAATTAAATTAAAGGACATTGGTCCAGCTTTAGATTGACGCAAAAGTAATTGATATGATTGGTAGTTTTTGGCAATAAATAGGTAATTAATATTTTTATCATTGGAAATTTTGAAAAATTATTCAGATTTTGATTAACATTAAATGTAGGAATAAGATCAAGTTTTTAGATTAATGCAAAAGTAATTGTTATAACTGGTAGATTGTTAAATTTTGATTAAATCAAAACGTAGGTCATTAGCAATTTTTATGACTGATAAATATTTGAAAGATTTGTTGGATTTTGATAAAAGATTAAATTAATTAATATATATATATCTATCTATCGTATCTAAATTAATGAAACACATTTAAATGAACACTATATTTAATCCAAATAAGAAAAAAAAATCATAAAACAAATAAATAAAAGTGCTTATTATAGTTCTAACAAAGTTAAGAACATATAAAATCATATCTGTTTTGGGTAACTAATTACAAATAAAAAATTCCAAATTGTAATTAATTATAAAAAATTTAACTACAATTTGCAATTTTTAATTTTAAAATACTTTTTAAAAAAATGCTGTGTAGTTATAACTTAATAACAAAGGCAACAATTTTTTATCTGAGTTCATTGCATTTTCATCTGTCATTAAAATTATGAAATTATTGTGATTAATTAGAAAGCATTAATAAAAAGTAAAAATCAATTAAATCAGTAATCAATTTTTTTAATTAAAATTAAAATTAATTAATTAATTAAAACTATGAAATTGCTGTAATTAATTAAAAATTAATTGCAATAATTTCGTGACTTTAATGATCAAATAAAATCAGAGAAAAAAAATGTCATTGTCTTTGTTTTTAAGTTAAAACTACACAACCTTTTTTTTTTTTTTTTTTTTTAAATATTTTTGTGTGTGTGAATATTGAGAAAAAATGTTGATAGGATATACGGCATTAATGTATCAAAATTGACATGAATAGAATATAAACGCATGTACTGAACATAAATAATATAAACGCATGATTTTAGCATCGCAAATTATAGAATTTATTTCAATAAAATTAAACAAATTAAAATTTTCTAATACTAATAGTGCAACAGCTGTCAAATTTATACGCGTGTCTTTTTGAAGGTTAGGGCTAATTAAAAATCATATGGATTTAATTCTAGTAGCGCCATCTATGTGTCAGCCTACGAACATGTCAACCCAACTGTTAGATAACAAAAAAATTTGGACTTTTACTATTAAGAAAATGTTAATGCCCATAGACTTCTTTTAGTGCATATAAATTTTCCTCATTATTAAAAAAGTTGTTATTATATTTACAAACTATATTTTTATATTATCCATTTATAGTATTAGAAAGGAAAACCAGCATTGTCATTGTTAACAATCATCAATAATTTATTATTATCATTATTACAATTATTTAATAAAAAAAAATTACAAAAAACTACGCTGCTTTTTTAATTTACTTTAAAGTTAAAAGTATTGTTGTCATTGTAAGGAAATGTTATCACCATCATTAAAAGGAATATTTTCATTATCAATCTAAATATATTTATATATATTATTATACTCATATTAAATGTAATATAGCAGTAAAGTTAAATAAAATTTGCAGAAATTTATTTAATCAGGTGCTAAACTTTAAATAAGACTTGGTTGCAGATTTACATTAAGAATTGATTGTACATTATTGATTGTACAGTAGAATCTCTGTAAGTCGAACTTCAAGGGAGACGCCAAATAGTTCGAGTTATACAGTTTTCGACTTATGGAGGATTTCGACTTACGCTGGTTTTGTAAAAATATTCCACTTGTAGAGGTCTAGATTCTTTCTAATTTATTTTGAGTTAGAGAGGTAAAATAAATAAAATTTCAAGTTACAGAGGTAATAAACATGTTTATTTGAAAGTTCAAATGAAATCAACAGCAATAATAAGTAATAAAATAACAGTAATAAGAATATAAACAATATAATATTTCATAGAATGGGTTATTCTATTTACTGTATACTCATACATTGTTTTCTAAAAACAATGACGTGCATTGTCGGCAAATCCTTAAAGTCGATAACTTATTTTTCTTCGAGCTGTGGAGGTAATTAGTTTCAAATGATCGAGTTGTAAAAAGTTGTAAAAAAAAAGATCGTAAAATCAAACATTGCTAATGTTCGATATACAGAAGTCCCAATTTTTTGTTCGAGTTACGGAGGGAAAATATATACCAAAATGGCTTGTGGGGATTGACTAATTATTTCTACTTATAGAGGGTTGAAATTTCGAGTAATGGAGTTTTGGGGGCTTGAAGGGAAGGCAACAAAAATTTTTTCGTGTTGTGGAGGTTTTCGACTTATCGAGGTTCGACTTAAAGAGATTCTACTGTATTTAGCCCTATTATTTTAAAAATAAATTTTTGACGTAACATAAAGTATTTCTCAATATGTATTAATTTTAACTATCGATTAAAGCTGAACGAATCAACAGTTTATGATTTTGGTTGTACATTATTTTATCACATCATGGATTATTTTTTTCCCCACTTGAGTTCTCCTCAACGATAATCGACTAACCACTCATGTTTGCTGGTCCATGTCGCGAAATTACCAACATAAAAAAAAAAGAAAGAAAAGTCCTTAAAGCCTAAAAAGAAAATTACAAGATGCGAGTTCCCCTTCCCTTTACATCACAAGCTCATCTTTTTCTTTTTCACTCCCTGGCATTAAAATACAGTCTCACTGACGCGAGAATCTAGTTTAAAAGAACAGGCACTGATAGTGGCACATGTGTTTCTCGCAAGAGCATCCACTGCTGAGTTACTGCTCTCTGTGCCGGGTTCTCGTGTAAAATGGTTCTCTTCTGAAAATGATTTCGAGTTGGTGCGATGAAATATTGAATTGATAAGGCGTTGCAGCCGAAGGGGTGGGGCATTCTCATTTCATTTCATTTCTCGGCCCACGAAGGGGACAACCCTGGTGATACCCCATCCGGGAAATGGCGAGGACATTCGGGGATATTTTCTAATTATCGTGATACCTTCGGATCGTCTGGTAACGAACCACTGAACAGGAAGGGGGCCTTAAAAAATAAATCTACACTAACAAATTGTGTTCTACATTTCTGTATAGTAGAGTAATATTATTTTCAAGACCTATGTCGATGGGGGAAGCGTATTAGTGAAATATCTTTAACAATACTACTGTGTCCAAAAAGTAAGACCAATTTTCAATTTAAAATTCCGGGCCTTATGGAATTTCAATTTTTTTCTTCTTTTTTAGGTTGCTGGCACTGTCCTGGACATCTGTGTGAAATCTGACGTCAAAATATTCATTAGTGTTTGACTTGGCATTTGTGAGACGCTAAAAGTGATTCCGGCGATTTTTTGAAATGTCTGGATTAATTGAGCAAAGAACTTGCATTCAATTTTGTTTGCGGAAACGTATAGAATGTTGCAGAAGGCATTCGGTGAGCATTCCTATATTGGAAAGAAATGTTTAGAAGTGGTATAAACAGTTCAAGGAAGGCAGAGAAGGCGTTCAAGAGGAAGAGTCCTCTGGCCGACACTCAACCTCAACCGACGAAGCTCACGTCCAAAAAATTAAATATTTGGTGCTTGAAAACCGCCGATTTACAATTGAGGACCTTGCTGATGATGTTGAAATTTCAAAAGAATCGGTCAGTTGCATTTTGGGTAGTAGTACAGTAGTACATTTCTGTGCTGTAGAGTAATATTATTTTCAAGACCTATACCGATAGAGGCAGCGTATTAGTTAAATATCTTTAACAATAAATAATAAAACATAACATTATTAAGCACTTTTGAATCTGTACTTAGTTTTAAATACTTAGGATCAGAAATTAATTGTCAAAATAATATCTTACCTGAAATAAAAAACAGAATTGTGTTTGCCAATAAGGCCTTTCTTGGGTTAAGAAATCTGTTTAAAATCAGCTAAATTTTAAACCTTATTCCTTACTGGCCTTGCCGTTATCTGAACAAGTCAAACCAAATTAATTAACGTGACTTGTTAGCATCACGAAAGTTAACGTTACTAATTAACATAGCGAAAACTCTTTTAAATGAACATACAACATTCATTTACTAATTAAAATTAAACATATCTGGTGTAAAAAATGGAGTTTTAAATACTTAGGATCAGAAATTAATTACCAAAATAATATCTTACTACAGCAAGATTGTATCTGCCAAAAAAGGCCTTTTTTTTTTGGGTTAAGAAATCTGTTTAAATTACAGTTCATATGTAGAAAAACTAAATTTTTTTATATAAAACCCTTATTAGATCTATTTTGGTCTATGGCTCTGAAACATAGACTTTGGCAAGATCTGATGAGACCCATTTGGGTACATTTGAGACGAAAATTTTAAGGGCTGTTCTTGGAGGTGTTAAGGAAAGTCATTGTTGGAGATGGCGGTACAATGCAGAGATTTATAAATGCTATAAAGAACCCAGATATTATAAAATTTATTAAGATCAATAGACTAAATTGGACTACTCATGTATTTAGACTGAATGATTTAAAACCTGTAAAAAAGGCTCTTTTAGCAAAGTCACCGGGACCAAAAGGAAGAGGACGACCCAAGTTGCTATGGATAAACGCAGTTGAAAAAGATGTACTGCAAAAGATTTGCTGTACTGAAGGTTAAGAATTGGAGGACCATGGTCACCCAGAGGAATGCATGGAAATATCTTTAAAGGAAAGCATTGGACCACTCTGGTCGTACTAGAAGATGATGATGAATCTCTTAAACAAATCGACGTTTATTTCTAAGATTTACTTAAATTTTAAGAATTAAGAATTTTCTTCATAGAAACGCGAAATAAACATATAAGTGTAAACCGAAAAAAAAACGAAAAAAAAAAAAAAAAGAAAAAAAAAAAAAAAAAAAAAAAATTAAACGTACATATTCTTTTTAGTAAATGTCCATATTCAATTCTCAATGCTTGATTTGATATTAGAGATTTTTGCTACCGTATTTTAATCGTCCGGTATTTTTCTCCTAGCGCGCATGCTCATAGAGAATTGCGCATGCGTATATCTGTAATAATGTTTCTATGAGCATGCGCGCTTGGGAGAAAAATACCGGAGATTAAAATACAGTGTGCAAAAACTCTATTGAGATATTGTAAGTATTTATTAAAATGTAAGCAAAACGTACACCATATAAATGTGCATCGTTTTTTGAAAAATTAGGTTTTTTTTAAAGAACATTATTGGCTCTCGAGGTGAGTTATTTAAGTTTTAAATAATGGTTCATCTCTATTGTAATAGGAATATTCTTCTTTGTTCATTGGCGCAACAAGCCCATGGTGGGTCCAAGGCCTTCTGGTAAATTTCGAGACACGAGATGTTTTTCTTTTTTTACGGAGTATGGTTGTTAGCCTTACGCTAAAAAGTTCTATAGTCATATTCGATCTGAATCTAAGGGGTAAAAAGGTGGATTCCAAACAGCTACAAGCATCCAAGCATCCATGGAGCCCGAAACCTGTGGCCAAGCTGCAGAGCGATAATCAATTGGCCATCATCAGGCCCAATAGGAATATTAGAATATTATTTTTTATATTTATTAGAATATTATTTTTATGAAGTTTTAACACTTGTGAAAGCTTCATTTTGCACATTTTACTAAAGAAAATATTTTTACTCCTTTTAGTTTTCTATTTATAGATGTTTTTCATTTTAAATTCATATTTGGAGTGTTTAAAATATAGGAAGTTAGAATATCTTTCTTATTGTTATATTATAAAAAAGTACTGCAAAGGCATTATAGAAAAGATTATGATTCTTTTGAATTTTTAACCGTACACATAAATAATCTACATTTCATTTATTTTGAAGATGTAAAGCTATACTAATGACTATTAAGGCTTAATTTTATTTAGATCTTTAGAAAACTAACGCAATTAACAAATCAAATGTGACTTACTTCTTGTCTTCTAATAACAGCGTAATTACATAAAAAATTAAGTTTTTTAATTCTTGCGACCTATAAATTACTAAGTTGTTTTCTTTTTATTTTTGTTTTGTCAGCGAGGTGTTTGTTACGAGTTCTTTTGTCAAGAGCTTGTCAAAGCAATTTTCTATTTGTTTTTATGCATTAATTGGTTTTGTCTTTTATCGTGTTGGAATATTATTAATGGTTAGGCCGTAAGACATTGCTTGAGCGGGAACCATTGTTCATTAAACAACACCAACAAAACCAAAAATGCTATTAAAAAAAATTTCTATATATATAACAATTCCTTTCTAAATATACAAATAATATTTCAAATATGAGGCCGATAGAACTTTTATACAAGGATTTTTAACCTTCAGCATTAATCAATTATTAGTAATAATTTGAAATCCATTTCCCAATAACAAGAAAACAGCGTGTCTTCTTTCCAGAATGATATTTAAATGCATAAAATAAAATCAAAATAAATTGGTTGCGTTAAAAACAATTAAAAAAAGGATATAATAATAGTACATGTATTTTTTCTACTAGTCGTTTTATAATGGGCATGATGTTAAAAGTTTATCACTAAAACTTACTAATGCATCTTATTTTGAATAATAAATACGTTGTACTTTGTAATAGATCCTTACAAGCTGGTGAAGGGGATTATAATGCCAAGATAAAAACAAAAAGCCGCCAAAAAAGATTTATGAAATTCAATCAATCTTTACAAATTTGTGAAATGTGGACTATTAAATGCCTAGATATAAAAAGGGAGATCAATCCTTCAAAAAGAGTGCATGCATACAAAAAAAAAAAAATAATTAAATATATATATATATATATATTGTAATTTATCATTGCAGTATATGACAATATCGATTATTAAATGCCTCGATATAAACAAGAAGCCCTAAAAATGCACACAATTCAAACTATTCTAACAAGCTAATGAAAATGTGGACTATTAAATGCCTAGATATAAAGAGGGAGATCAATCCTTCAAAGAGTGCATGCATACAAAAAAAAATAAAAAAAAAAAAAAATTTATATAATATATGATATAATGCAGACAATATAAACAAACTAAAAATTTTAACAAGCTAATGAAAATGTGAACTATTAAATGCCTAGATATAAACAAGGAGATCAATCATTCTAAAAGTGCCGACATTGTAATCAATCCATATAAGCTAGTGAGTGACAATATGAACTTTTCAATGACTAAGTTGGCCTTAAAATAAGTTTTCGCTGTTTTCGTATTCTTCCCTTGCCAAGAGAGGCTGTGTGCAAAAGTGCCATAGATTCATTCTCCTGATGCATCTTCCCCATTCACACTCCTGCCCTTAAGTGATACGAGCGGCATCAACATCCTCAGCAAACTTCAACGGGCGTTAAATCGACGACCCCGAAGAAAAAGGGCTACACTTCCACAGCGGTTCCAGAGTTCGCTTTCAACACTTTGGGCAAACTGCTTCGATCGCATTCAGACGTGTAAGGAAAGAAGAAAGAAAAAATAGAACAAAAGAAGAAAAAAGAAGAAAGGGTTCGAATCCGGTTTGATTTAAGCAAGCTGTCAACGAACTTAACAAAAAAAGAGGGTAAAAATAAGAAGAAGTA